>WSXT02053202.1:0-12900 GCA_011762715.2 Neuroterus valhalla
GGATATGATTATAATGAGTGGATGGATGATGCACAGGATAGAGACGCGTGGCGGTCTCGGGTAGATGAGGCAATGAATTTTCGAGTTCCAAATGCTGATAAATAATATTAATAATACATATCAATGTATGAATGAGAATCATCATCATGAGTAAAGAGATCTAATTCTTCCATAGAGTTACATAGTCTTCCACCATTCAGATCAGGTGACGTGCAATTCCAATTGGAATTGTGTGTTTTGAGGTCGCCCATGAAAAGTGTGTTGTCATTCTGTATGTTTTGAAAGACTGAGTTCCACTGAGCTTGTGATAACGTGGTACTTGTCTTTCTGTAACATGCTATAATGTCTATGGCTGGATTTATATTATCAATGCTAATGCCACATATTTCAACTGATTGATCCGGACTGCTTAAATCAACAAGTTCTATGTAGGCAAAAGATTTACGAATCAGAAAGACAATTTCTCCTTCTCTTCCATAGCTTCTGTCCTTTCTTAGAGTTAGAAATCCTGTGGTTTGAAAAGTATCCTTGTCCGTTAGCCAAGTTTCAACGCAGACTATGATGTCAAATTGGTTTAAGTTGAGGCTGATGTCCCATTTTCGTTATGTAACGCTTTTTGCGTTCCAAGAATGGAAAGATTCAATGGTTTGCGATTCATGTTTATAATGATGTATAAAATAGAGCAGGTTCGGGTTCGGTGTCTTTATATGATTCACTAATCTTGCATACTCGACATATCGCTGGAAGAGTCACTATGTTCTTGATTTGCCAATTTTCTATTTATCCTATTGATTCTGTTTCTCAAGTTAGGATCCGGAATTCTGCTCTTGACTTTAGGCAGCATGTGTATTAAGGCAGGGGTGTCCGAGGTGTATTTTGACGCAATCTCCATGACAGTAGTGCATCCATACGAAGACATCAAACACTTGGATAGTTTATCGTAGTTCAAGCGGAGCACTTCACTCTTATCGTTAATAAAATCTTTGGCTGGTTCCAAACGAATTGTAACTTCCTGAGAGTGAGAGGCTGTATCTTGAGTTTTGCTCTTTTTTTAGTACTTTCTTGGTAGGGTGGGTAGTTTTCTCGTCAATTTCCATACCGCCTGTGTTTGATTCATCTCCTCCAGCACTACTTGTTGATGCTTAACTGGAGGAAGGTCTTATGGATCTTGATAGAGGAGATGGGGTATTGACAGGAGCCGTGGCCATATCTTCATTGACTGAGGTCTCCTGCTGCTCATTCGTGACTAAGTTATCGAGTGAAAAATTATGGTTATTGGGTAAACTTGTGATCGTTGATTGAGTTGATCCAGTCAGCTTACAAAATTTCGCTACATGACCCCCTTCCTTACATGAGAAACACGTTATTTTGGTTGTTTCTGAGAATATGACCGAGACTCAGGTTCAATACATTTATTCCAGCTTTAATGAAAGACATTTTAGGCACAGGATAGATATCCAGTTTATTCAGATCATCAGTAATGGTGTTGTGAGGAAATACTGTACATATGTTGGAAAGGATCATACGTTTGGCCTTGGAGATTAGAGGACGAATTCCTAGAGACTTTTGTCCAATGCTAACCTTGAAATGATTGTCAGTTAGTTTATCTGCAAATCCCTTGGAGCTCAAATACAAACATACTCGACCGTGCGATATTCGTGAGATGAATCAAATGTTCTTGGGATCAATCAATTTTCCTATCTCGATAGCATACTCTTGGATTGGTGTTCCATCGATCGCATCCAGAACAATAGCTTGTTCTTCAGTTGGAAACTGAACTTGTTGGGTCATTTGAGCGTATGGTGCACTGGACTGACGACTGTTGATTAGAGAACTCATTGTGTGTATGGGAGTATTTCTATTTAGAGAAATACTTGTTGAGTTGGGTTTCGGAAGATTGTAGAGATACAATCTGGATTGGATTCACTCTTCCGATTTGACATTTTCCCTACTCCTTGCAAACATAATAGCTCCAAAAACTATATTTATAGTAAACAAGGCACTCGCTGGAACTCACTCGTAAACACGTCTAAGTCCTACGAAGGTACAAACCGAACTGCGAGAATAATTAGTGATTTATAGTCTGTAGTTCTTGTTTGTTGCATATTGTACATAGTAGGTTTGGATCAAATTTATAAATATTTCTATTACATGATCAAGTGAAGGAACCATTTGTATACAAACGTAATTGTGCAATCACTCTTGTCACTTGAAATTGGCAACGGATTGACAGATGATTCGCTCGTTTATCCGTTTAGGATCTAGGAATCTGAATTTGGATAGATTGTGTGAGCTGAAATTTCATCACATCTTCATTTCTCAAAAAACTGAAAAGACTTGAAGAATGTCATCTTTACACCTTACCACTCTTTCGGGTCTAGATTATTGATAATGCTCTCTCTGCCTATAGGTTTTAATACATTCGCAACCTGAGGGACGCAGTTATATTTAGATTGAGTCGATTGATGGTTCATCAGTTCTCTTTGTTTCAAATACCAAATTTTCGGGAGACGATCGCTCTCCATTTGAAGAATTTTAAAAATCCTTTTCAAGGTCAGGGAGGGCACTCTATAGCCTAATTTGACACTACCGATCTCGAGCCTGAGTGTTGCACTTTGCAAATTTGTTGGTAGGTGAAGGAGTTTTCGAAGAAGCTTGATTGAACGACTTCAATATTTTCAAGATATCATTAAACCCAGATCTGAACAGCATAAAATAAGGTTGATTCGACCATACTAACGAAAAGTTTAATCTCGTTTCCCAAGAGTCCGACCTTGACCTTGCAAGGATTGATAAGACAGATGCCGATGCTATTCTTGCTTCATGAGTTGAATTCTGGGTTGCTTTAAAGCCTATTGCTGAGTTTCGGATAGCAGTACCCAAGTAAAGATACTCGTTCACAATTCTAATTTGTTTTCCGTTGAATAGCGTAAATTTGGGATCGATCTCTGGACTTTTTCCACCTGTTTTGGAAAACACTTCAGTCGTCGTTTCTATATTGATTCTTGCTCCATTTATCTGACAATATTCGTTTGACTCGTCCAATTTCTTTTTCAGGTCTTTTCTTGAATAAGCAAATATAACTAGATCATCTGCATACAAAAGCAACAGTAGATCAGCATAACCATTAATATCTATGCCTTGCAGTCCTTTACCTCGCAACAAATTTTCTAAGTCTGCTAAAAACAGGATAAAAAGTAGTGGACTGAGTGTTTCGCCTTGTAGTACACCCTCTGCTTTGTCCATATAGTCAGATAATCCCTCTTTAGTTTTTACACGCGAAACAGCCATGTCATATAAACTCTTTAGTATTCGAATTATTTTTGGACTCAAGTCCATTAAATAATTTGTTCCAAAGTTTTGTGTGATGTACCGAATCGAATGCTTTTTGGAAATCTACGAGAATTCAAAAGACCTTCCTTTTATTCAATCTGAGTTGCAGGTGGACAGCCAAAAGCAATGTATATGTGTGGTCCAGACAGCCTCTTTTATTTCTCAAGCTTGCTTGACATTCAGGGACAGTTTTGCACTTCTCAGACCACACCCGAAGCCTATCGCGTACAACTTGAGTAAACAGTTTAGTAATAGTATTGATTAGGGCAATCGGACGATAGATCTGTGGTTCCAGCTCATTTCCCTCCCTATGTAGCATAGTTATGAGAACTCTAGACCACGCTACTAGTGTTGTCTCCTCTACCCTCAACTTATTGCACATTCTTTGTACATAAAAAATCCAGTTTGGTGGTTCGGATTTTATAAATGCGTTTAAAATTTGGTCCTAGCCGCACAGTGGGCCAGAATCCCAAAAAGCTGGCCAAAAGTAAAAAAAAGTATATTTTTTTTGTACCTTTTTTTACCAATTAGTGTTCTTGCGGGTCCTGGTGACTTTCGTTTTCAATCCAAAAAATTTCATCGCAGAGAGTTGACTCTGCAGCACGGGGCAAAGTTGACTACTTCTGCACGCAGATGGATGGAATCTTCTGAGGAAGGTAAATCAAATTCATTTAATCTTTTCATTTATGTTACACGCAGAGCGTTATTGTTTTAAAGTGGTAACACTGCACAAGACTGGAAACTTTTTTCAAATTAAACCATGTCACCAGTGTTCCATTCTAATTTGAGTTCGCTGAATCTAAGCACGGTGACAGCAATTTTTCTGAATTAGCTTTAGTGCTTGAAATATTTAATTCTGAAAATTCCAGGGACTAAGACCAACAAGAAACATATTTTGTTGCGATTTCCATCAACATTTTAAATTTATATTATTTAATAACTTTATTTCCGATGAGTTTACACTGAAGCATCAAAGGAAAAATATCCCTAAATATTTCATAAATTGATCGATTTAGAGTGTTTCTTCATCATTTTTGTCGAAAAAATTGAAGATTCGATCGATTTGTCAGATTCTTCGTATGGAATAGAATAGTGTTGATATCCAATATATATATTTCTCATGTGAAAAAATATGGGATATTCAATCCAGATTCAAATGATTATAAAAAAATTTGTATACTGAAGGCCACAGAACCTGGAACTCAAAAGATTCAATATCCGAGAAACTAAAGCTTATCCGGAAAAGTGACAAACACCATTGATTTTGACGTACTTAAATTAGCTTAAAAAACATGGGCCTCAGTTTGACGGGTTTTTCAACCAGCAGAGCGTTTTCAAAAATCCCATCTTAAAATTTTAAGAAACTGTAAAAAAGGACGAAGAAACATAAAAAATTATTATCCAATCCATCTGATTTCAAGATGCCTAAAAAAATTGCCTCATTCCACTTCTTTCCATTAGTAAATACTATAATATTGGAAAATGTCTTTGAATAATTATATAATTCCATTTTTTTATATTTTTGACTCCGGATTCGTACCGACGGAGTTTGGGAATCCCCTCACGAAAATTTGGAAAGGATAAAAAGAATTATCAGGCATACTCGACCGCCATATTGGATCCGCCATTTTGTTATTAGACATTTTGAATCCAGATTCGTAACCAGCATAATCGATCGCCATTTTAGACCCGCCATTTTGTTTTTGGGAATTTCATCTCAGGATTCGTAATGAGTGACCATGGAAACCCCCTTATACCAATTACGGAGTAAATCAAATATTTAAATAGCATACTTGACCGCCATTTTGGATCCGACATTCTGTTATCAGAAATTTTTACTTCGGTTTCGTAATCAGCGACCCCGGGAACCCCCTCAAACCAATTTGGGATTATTTCAAAAATTTATTTAGCATACTTGGCCGCCATTTTGGATTCTCAATTTTCTTTTAGCAAACTTTGACATTGGATTCGTAATAAGCGATCCTGGAAATCCCCTTATACCAATTTGGAAAAAAGAAAGAAAATGTATTTAGCATACTCGTCCACGATATTGGTTCCATGATTTTGCTTTCGAAATTTTTGACACTGGATTCGTAATCAGCGACCCCGAAAATTACCGAGTCAGAAAACTTGGCCCATTTTATGAACATTTTATACTTTTGGTGAGCTTTTCGGGATTTTGGCCCACTGTGCGCCGAGAGCTTTCCCGGTTTTACAGTTATTATTACAATTCACTAGTTTCTGATAATCAATCACGCCATCTAATTTAGGATGTGAAACTCCAAAGCAATTTGCACTATCTACTATTCTTTCCGCCAAATTGTCACATAAATAGCCATGCCATATCTCCAAGGATAGTGGAGAATCATGAAGTGAGTTTTGAATTCGAAATCTAATTACCGCCTTCCAGAAATATGTTGCGTTTCTGATGTTCGCCATTTCGTTTAGTCCTCCAATTTCGAAATGTTTTTTCTGATTCTTACAAAGTGTCTTATAGGAAGATTTTTTGAGTACATAATCATCTTTTTCAATATTCCTAGAGTTCCTGCATTTTTTTAAAGCAACATTCAAACTTTCCTTACCTGAAATGCAATCCTTATCGAACCAAGGTTTAGAGCAGTGAATCGGGATCCACTGCTTCGGGATCGTTCGTACCTACAGCTTTGACCATGCATGATTCTACAGCAGTTGTTTAAATTGCAATATTAAATTTCAAAATTCTTCATCAATACTATATAGTTCCAGATTCAGAAGAAAGAGTTCTGAGTCTTTAATTTTTTCTAATATTTCAGCTGCATCTGCTTCCCATGAAATAACAGAACTTTTATCAGCTTTGATTTTAAAGCTGGCATCAAGTTTTTTTTCAGCTTTTTTTAAGGATAATAATACCAGAAAATGATCAGATGAAGTTAGTGTATCCAAAACTGAGAAATCAACTATATAATTCAAGCCTTATCAATTACACTCGCAGCTTCATATCTCAGAAATGTATGCTTATCCGGACGATCACCGCATGAACGACCATTCACCGAAACAAACCCAATATTTTCCATTCATTCTAAAATCTGTTAACCTCTTTTATTTGTGAACAAATCAAGTGACCTTCCTTTATGAGACACAGTAGTTCCATCGAATATCTCTTCGTTAATATTATTATTTTCTCCAACCCTAGCATGAAAATCACCTCCAATATGAAAATTAGCGTTTGGAAATCGTATTAGCATTTCATGAATTTCTGATTCAAATAACCTTAAGCATGTTTTTGTGTCTAAATCTGGTTTCGAATATATTAGTCCAATTATAATAAGCCTATCCTTTATGAAAGTTTTTACAAAAATCCACCACTCTGATAATGCTACTAAATCTAAATTTATTTTATCTTTTTTTGACAGAATAAGGAGGCCTCCACTCGCTTTTTCTGTACTTTTTTGTTCAATAGCATTACTTTAGATTGCATCACAATCATTCCAATGACCTGTAAACTTTTAATGTTGATGGGTGAGCCATATTTACGATATGCAGAGGATATCAGGATAGACATCATGGATATCCTTATCCAAATTCGAGTAACCCTTTATATTCCAAAAAATAATATGAAGGTTCGTGAGTATTATTCGATTTTCAAGTTTTGTGGAGATATTTTCATTCAAATATTCCGAGGTATAATTTGATTTGTCCGGGATGCTGAGGTATTAGAAAGCTGTCCAAAAGCTTACTTCTTCTTTAGAGGAGTTTGGATCTTTTGCCTGCGTGAACCCTTGTTTGGAAAATGGTCTAAAGTCCCATTATCTACTGTTGAGGGAGAGCTAGACGCTTTACGCTTTGCATTATTTCGGTAAGAAGTGGTGTTTAATGGTTGCGTCTTATTGGTAGTTACACTTTCTGATAATAAACTAGCAGGAAGCTTTGATATAGAGTTTACTCCAAATTCGTTTCCATCGGCGAAGAGCTGATTGTACAATGAGGAGACCTTAATCCCTTTACTTTTAGCCATGGTATACAGAAATAAAAATACAACGTTCCGTGCTAACACGTGGTAAAATTCAGAGAAAAATTTGTTTATATTCCGTTACGAACCTTCCTTTCTTAGAGAAGAATTATGCAATAATCGCTTACTGATGCAATAAAGAGCTGCATACAAAGAACAGAATCGGCATCAAGACCAACGTTATAGGAACGTTTCTTGGCCATACGCGTCAAAAGGCCCAGATAACATTGGTGAATTCATGAAAATATCACGCGCGTAAATTTCACCAAAATCCGGTTAGAAGAATTCCTCATGAATTCAGTGCGTGAAATTAGTCAAAGCGCATGCGCACTGAACGCGTCAAAATTCAGCAAAAATTTACGAGATGAACTGGGGTTAATTCACTGCAGTGAAGGCACGGTGAACTCCTTGCGCGTTCCTTTTAGCCTGCCCTAGATCCGCCTGCGGTATAGTTTCAGTGAATTTCTCGTATGGATCGGCTTTTATCTACATGCTCATTGTCAGATAACTCAAAAGTATATTCAAATAAAGTTTTTCCATTAAAGGAACACAAAACTATCATGCGATAATAATTTCAATCACTTTTTTGACGTTATCAATACAATATTCATATGAATCTTTTTGTTTTCTATGAAAAGATTTATTGACCTCTTTATTGAGGTCAATATCATGTTATTTATTCATAAAAATTAATCTTGTCTCAGAAAAAAATTGGTTTATCGTATTGTGTCACACAGTTATTTTAAAAGTCCGTGCCTCATGATGCGCTGTGGCCATTGCAAGCCCAACCATCGACATATAAACTGGACCGCTCATCTGGATGCGCGGACTCGAACGTAGTAGAAAGAAAAGGAGATAGTGCTCTATCCTTTAGGCGCAGTGACGGCGCTAGCCTTTTTAGTCCTCGTTTCACTATTCACACATCCCAAAATCTATTTTTCCGGCAAATGATTCCAGGAACTTTCCCATTTAAGTTTAAGAAATCATTTTTTCGGAAAATTATATTGAGCGTTGTGTGTAGATGCACGTGTATGCTTGAATGTGTTTTTTTATATAGAATAATTATTATCATCCTGTTTGTTCATATTCCATTTTTATATTTCTAATTTTCGGAATTATGAAATATTTCATGAAATTTTTAAAATTAAAGCTTCTAATTTTATTTGGATCAAATTTTTCTATTAACACTTGCAAATTTTAACACATTGTCAAATATTTGATGCATGCTTACCAATACTATATACAATTTTTTGGTTAATTTTTTGAGTTAATAATTAACTTTCTAAGTAAAATTACCACTGTATATAAGTATAGCATAGATTTGTATGCAAAATAGTTAAGACAAGCTGAATTTAATAGATTCAATAAATTCATCAATGTGAACTTTAAAATTATGACCTTAATTTTGTCCAAGTTCTTTATTTCGTAGTTTTATTTTGAAACGAATATTATTTCTTATATTTAACTTAGCACATAACATTAATTTTAAGATTATTTATCGACATGTAAATATTATATGTCGATGCTGTAAATAAATGTTTTTCTAGATTACGACGTTAGGTAAAAAATATAATAATATAATTACCTGTGAAATGAACGCCCGTCAACCACGTCGCTTCACGTTCAACAAACGAAGCATATAAAAACCATTTTTTCCGCTATTCGGATTCTTTATATCGAAAACTTCAAACGAGCTTGGGCTGCCAAAACCGAGGCTGAGTCCCTATTGAGGGTCCCGCCAACTACTCATACAGGTCTAAGCCAAAACTAAGAGCCAATCAGAAATAGCAAGACGGAGACAACTGCGGATAGATCCTATGTCCCTTCTTTTCTACACAAAAATGGATGCGCAGTGGACATGAGCGGTCCAGTTTATATGTCGATGAGCCCAACCTAATCTGGCAGTCGATCTCGAAATAATAATAAAGAACAGCATCCAGCATCGTGGTCAATCGTACGTGCTGTAATGAAAAAAACACAAAGTTATATGATATAAATTGAAATAAATGATATCCAAAACATCATTTTTAGTAAAAAAACCTCTTTGACCCATTTTTGGGTCCGGGACCCAAGGTAGGGTTACCACACGTCCAAGTTTTCCAGGATATGTCCTGGTTTAGCCCTATCTGTCCTGGTATCCTGGGTTTTCTCTTGGAACACGCGCAATGTCCTGGTTTTTACGCAACTGATATTTTTGGCAGCAAGTCTTTGGGTTTTCTGCAACCGCGGTTGTATGTCTAGGAATAATACTGAAAGCGAATCTACAGAAACGCGTGCGCTTTTCCAATTCTTTATATAGTGTAAGATTTGCACGTGACTGTGAGACTTTTTTATCATAAAAGTTTTTTTGAACTTGACCTGACATCTTTACTTGGTTCAATACCCAGTAGGCACGAAGTGTAAAGACGTTTCTAGAACTTCCTAAAAATTTTTTTAGGACGTAAAGTTCAAAAGATGTTTCAAGAATGTCCAAAGCAACGTCCTGAGTCAGGTAAAAAAACGTCCGAAAAACCTCCAAGGTTCCAAATACGTCCTCAAAACGTTTTTGGAACATTGTATGTTTTAAGGACGTTATTTGACCTGACTGAGGACGTTTTTAGAACGTCCTGAAAACGTTTTTTCGACATTTGTGCCCACTGGGTAGGCCAGTCTGGAGAGAAAAAATTTGACAATAAATGCAATCTTTTTGAAACATTGCAGTTGCATAAAACGTACTTCCTTCTAAAACAATGTTGATTTGCAACCCCGTCAGAGGTCGGGAACATGTACATTGTACATTTAAAAAAAAGACATTTTATTGATTAGACACTCGAGAAAAAATTAAATATTTCTGCAAATGGAATACAGTGAATTCAGTCCTCCAAGCTTAAATATTACTTTGCAACCAATTTAAAGTTCCGGAACACGTTTATTTATGGAGTGAATGGAGTTTTGCTCATAACTTTTAGGAAAAAATTATTATAAAGTTGCAAATTTGCATAATGGTTTAAATTATTGTTTAGGACTAAATGCGAGATTTGCAACCTCATTGTTAATACGCTTCATGCAGTTTTTTATATTCGTTGATCCTCGATTATTTTGTAAGTCTGGCTCAGTGAAAAAGAAATTGATAATTTTGCAAAGTGGATGCAATTGTTTAATATAATGCTACGTATGTAGTGTTGAGTTTGCAACCTTATACGTGATCGGGAACTTGTTCAAATTTCAAATATGAAAATTTGTATTCATTTTATTTTTTTTTCTTCCATTTAGAAAAAAAGCTATTAAAGTTGTAAATGGGGGTATAAATAAGAAATGTCAATTCAAGACGCAGTTAAAATTTGCAACTCAATTGAAGATTAGGATCGTATAGCAATGCCAAAATTTTTGTATTTTAAGCAGTTTTGACTTTTAGAAATGTTTTATTTTAATTCTAAACATTAAGATGTTTACAAGCGTTCCTTAGTGCACTTATTCAGATTTATAAAGTTGGTGGCACCTGTGTAATTTATATGAACCAACAATTGTTAGCAATTTGTAAAAATTGTAGGGGAATTCAAAATTCACTACGATTTCATGGAGTTTCGCAAAAGTTGCATAATAATATTATCATTTTTTCACTTTTTTGTCTAGGATTAGGCTTATATGTGTTTGAATGTAAATAATATACAGCTTATAGTACGAGAAAATAATTTTTATATACATAGTGCATTATGATTTAATTTTACCCTTTCATATAATTTCAGTATTTTTATCGCCACCCTGTTTCTATATTGTTATTTATTGTCGAAGATAATTTATTCTTTACAAAAAAATATGCATTTCCACCGAAAGATGGGAAGTACAACTGGAAAATATCACTTCTCGACTTTGGGAAAATCATTATTTAAATTTAAGGTTGAAAACAATAATTTCAAATCGAAAAGGTGAACAAGTTTTTTGATAAATAGTTTAATTTTCAACCTCAATGGGAATAGTTAACTATAATTATTCTTCAATAGAGAGAAATTATTTTTCTACCATTTTTATGCCATTTTAATGAATTTGCTACAAAAGTTGTATTTTCAGCGCGGACTCATGCATTTTCGAACATGATAAATAATTTCCCAAGAAACATTAATTTCCAAAAAAAATTCAACGTCTAACTCAGGTAGAACCCCTTTAAACCGAAAATAAGGAATTCGAATTTCCAACAAAAAATTTAATAGTTATTATAAAAAAAATCTGTTTGAAATAATAGAAAGTTTAGACAAATTTTGAAACAATCGAAGAAGTTTAAATAAATGTTAATAAATAAATGTATCATGGTTTTTTTCATTTATAGTTTATCAACAATAATCATTGCAATATTCAATGCAATGTATTCCACGCTCGAAAAACCAGTTTCCGTCCGATCACTGAAGTTGAGCAGCGTTGGGCGCGATTAGTACTTGGATGGGTGTCCGTCCGGGAATACTAGGTGCTGTGGGCATGTTGGCAGGAGACTGACGCCTTCCACTAATCAGGTTTTAATCCCTCTTTTTCTCACTTGATCTGTACAACCATTTGACAAATTTGAGTCACAAATAAAACAATTAGCGTCAGACTCCATCATGACTTCTTAATTTATAACCTTGTTACGAATACCTTTGTAGCACACTTACACTTTGATAGTTTTCGACATGGTGGCATGAATTTCATTGAATCATTCACTGACTGCCAGGGAACGAAATTTAAAAACAAATGATTAATTTGTATTATAAACTTCAAAAGAGAATACATAAAAAAATATTCGCAACTAGAAACTATTGTTCTGTAATTTTATTAAGAGGAAAATGTTATTCGTATAATTTTTAAGAGGCATGCTTTGAAAAAAAGAAGAGGCTAAGGAGGATATAAAAAAAAACATGCAAAAAACGTTTTTTTAGAGATATAAAGCTCCTAATTTATAAATCAAAATGTAGAATTTCATTGCTGCTAACTCAAATTTACATAAACATATTCTTTGAGTGAACAAAAAGGCAGAACTATTAAAAATAAAAAAAAATTTGGTATTCTCATACAATCCTTATCTTCAATTGAGTTTCAATTTTTAACTGCAACTCAAATTGGCATTTTTTAATCATACCCCCATTCGTAACTTTATTAGCTTTTTTTCAAAAGGAACGGAAAAAATTATATGATTAAAAATTTTGATAATTGAAATTCGAACAAGTTTCCGATCATATATTGGGTTGCAAACTCAACACTACATACGCAGCATTATATTAAACATAGCAATCACTCTGCAAAATTATTACATTTTTGCTCACTGAGCCAGGCTTGAAAAAGAATCAAGAATCAACAAATATAAGGAACTGCATGTAGCGTATCAACAATGAGGTTGCAAATCTTGCGTTTATTCCTAAACAATAAATTATATCATTATGCGAATTTGCAACTTTATTATAATTTTTTTCTCGAAGTTATGAACAAAACTTCAATTAAATCATGAATAAACATGTTTCGGACCTTCAGATTGGTTGCAAAATTAAATTTCGTATTGAAACATCCTGACGGCCACACGTACAATCAGATAGATCACGTTCTAATAGATAAACGCCACCATACGAATATTCTCG
>WSXT02053213.1:0-12899 GCA_011762715.2 Neuroterus valhalla
CTGGGAAATGGGGAACATTGTATTTTGTTTGCTGGGGCCCCAGCTCGACGGCGTAAGGGGTGCCGCGTAGTGGGGGTGCTGCACTCAGGTATCTGGGAAGGAATTGTCCATCGCCGCATGAGAATGACCTGGGCGTTCTTCGTGTAACAGAGACATGACTAGTGACCTCACTAGGACCTTTAACTGACGATCAAACTGGCGGACGAGACAATTGTTGAACAGGTGTTCGGTGGACAAGATAGATCTCCAAGTTCCTGGAAACCAGCATCCCACTGCCATCTGTGATGTTGGATTGGTTCCCCCGAATGATCTTGACCCTAATTTTATTCCGGCTTCAAGTTGTCTTCCTAACAACTTTGATCTAGTATTCTGTCGCCTGGCGTGGACCCAGTCACATTGGTCAGTTTGGGTTATGACTCGTATAAGTCTGACCATCATCCGAACTTTGACAAACTCGATGTCTCTTCTATGCTATTCCGATACTCTCAGTAGATTTAAGGTTCATTCTGGTCCCAGGCCTTACATAAGAGCAAGAGTCCTGACAGATTGTACGACATATTTATAGCATCATTTTATATTCACTTGAGGCAAATAGGGCCATTCGAGCGAACTTCCGTGGAGCATGATAAGTCTAGCTGACCTCTTCGATGTAACGGGAGTGTGCTCTCGCTAGTAGGAGGGTAGTGATAAAGAGGTATTTTACCTCAAACTCGAAAAGGATAGATTAACTTCAAGATTGCGGATAAGAAGTCCGAGTGATTCTTTCGTGTATGATGATCTTTCTATGAGGCTCTCGATCCTTCCAGTGTTTTGGCCAGAATATGGCACATTGCAAAGGCGATCGCTTTACACGCCTCCTTCTCGAAAAGTACGTAGTTGTAGATCATGATTTTCCTATCATTTAAGGACTACGCGAGGATATTGTCCTGCTCAATTTTCTCTCCGTTGAAGTTAAGCTGATTCTCGTTTCGGACGAGCTGGATGTCATGAGTCAAGCTTTTTCCTGGGAGGAACTTCCCGCGGCGAAATCACGTAGAAATGACGTATAAATAGGCTTTCCGATACGGCGCTGAGGGATTAAATATTCAGGGAGTCTCGATTATTGGAGGCCGTGTAATTCTTGTCGATTGTATCCTCAAAGCCGGTGGTAAGGGGTGACGACCAATTTTACCGACTGCGGCCTGCTGTAAGCTGCTTGAAAGACTTAAACAACGCAGCTTGATGTAGTTGGTGGAAAACAATTATAGGTTTCTCAGGGGAGTCCTGTCCTTAAATCTTTAGAATACTTGAACTCAGCTGGTACGCTTCCCTTTCAGTGGCTTAGGGGTGCATGTACTTTTACTCCATATCTCTGTTTGCTGTAGTAGGAACCTACTAGTTAAGGAGCTCCAGTGTCTGGATATGAGTAAGAGGAATGAAAGATTCCGGGTAGGACTCGAGCTTTGCGTTGTCTTAATCATTTTCAACGCTATGTCTACCTACTTTACAGCGCCTAATGCTACGGTGAGGCTTGCGTATCCTGAAGAAGACTGGATTGATCTGGTAATCGGACTGAGTGTTGACTTCGAACTAGGTTTACCAATAAGGGACTCGCCGACACACTAGACGCATTTTGAGGAACTTGCGCGCTCGAGCTTACCGGGCCCAGTCTGCGTTTTTACGGACGAATCTGGTGAACTGGCTTCGTCCTTATAATTTCAGAGTAAATTTTATGTTCGGTATCCAGCTGACGGACTTTTCATCTTTCCTGACGGTTGAACTTTACAGTTTTTTTAATGCTCCAGTTCGAGTGATGGGGAAAGATTTGATAGATCAATTGATAACGCTGTGATCATCTCGTACTCTCGAGTTGACTCGGCTATTCAAAACAGTTTCGCGGCTCCCCTTGGTCTCTTCCTCACGCGTCTTGTGGACGAAGGAATTTCAGCTGCGGAGCATTTGAGGCTCTTTGTGCGATTTTTCTAGAGACCCTTTACATGTGGGTATTATAGGATATGAGTTCATGGAAAAGGTTGCGATGACAGCTTCTGGGCTTCTACTGACGGTCTCAGGCATTTACTTTGCTTGCGACCTTTGGGATGCTTGTTAATGTGAATTTAAATTCTATGTAACTGCGGCGACGATCTCAGAGACCCACTCTTCGCTCACACGGGCCTGCCTGCGCTTTGCAGGTTTATTGATTGGATAAGCTTGGTCCTGCTCCCTCAGTTTCGGTGAGCGAGCTAGGGCGTTTCCATTCGGGCTGGGTAATCCGATATTCAACTTCGACATGTACATATTATCCTGTGTTATCGGTACCAGCTCTTTCTTACACTTCTAGGTGCTCGAACCAGATGATGTGGACTGGCTACAAGGGCGTTGGCGAAAATTGAGAGAACTTTATTAAGTATCTACGTGACTTTGTCTAACAGGACCTTGATTACACTGTTGATAGCTCAGAGAAAGATGCAAATTACTCACAGTGGATTCACATAGCTATTTGGGGCCAACTCTCATAACTGAAAATTGGAACTGAAACCAATTAAACCTTCATCGAATACAATAATATGCTTGCATTTTACGTAAATTATAGTTGGATTCCATAAGGTTACTAATAACTTAGATTGAAGCATGGCTACCTGACAAACAAAAGGCCAAAAGGGTTGAATTGAATAGAGATTTAATGCAAGACGGGATTCGCTGGACCTTCTGGCATGCAGATGGCCAACACGCAGCAGAGGTCAGTCTGACTTTTTTGCAGTTACCCAGGTTGAGAGGAGATATCTCGAAGAAGATCAACGCGCATAGCCCCAGGGAGGAGTGCGCCGCCATTTCCAACTGTGCCTGTCTCAGTGCATAAAGGATACCAAAGGCTGAGCGTGCTGATCCCTCCTACGGCGAATGTACACTGTGCACAAGGGACCCTAGCTTGTAAGTAGAGGCTGAATTCTGGTGTAAGGACTCTTCGAAAAGAGCAGACAGGTTCCTAAACGCTCTGGATTCGAAACCCATTCTGAGGGTTGACAGAATATTTCGGAGAGAGATTAAGGTAGCCTTCGAAAAAGGCTTCTATGCATTCAAGACTGCTTTTTCTTTGATAAACAGTAGCTAAAGCGGATACCCATTTACGCGTTGGGCGCGATGAGTACCTGGATGGGTGACTGTCCGGGAATATCGCGTGCTGTTGGCATGTTGGCGGGAGACTGATGTCCTCCCGTGTATTCAACTCAACCACATATGACTCTTTACGAGTTACGCATAGGGCTTCGTTGGAAGCTCTGGAGTGCCTCCTTTGAATTCTTAAAACAGCGGCTGTTGCGTCGAGATCTTTTTATAATATAGAGAGATATACCTAAAACTCCCAGTTTTTATTCAAGCCCCCGGGTTTAAGGGAAATAGAAAGTGCAATATGCAGGCATGGATAGGGATAAATATAAATGTACTTGATGGAAAGGCAGGGGGAAATGTGCAGGAATAAATGGTTTTTCATTTTGAGGGACGGCAAATTTGACTAGGGACAAAGGCGTGAAGGCATTCGTAGAAAGCTCTGTGCCCCTGCCTTGAAGGGTCTCCTCAGAATTCCCGAAACTGCGACGGCGGTGCCGCCAGGAACTCAACGAGGATTGGGTGAGCTTCGCCGATGAATAAGAAGAATATCGCTTTTCCTATGGCTTATACACACAGTTGACTTCCAGAGATTCTCATTCCCAATCTTAACATCATAAACTGCTGCGTCTGTATTGGATATGAAAAGTATTTGAAAATATTGATAAAGAATTGTCAATACAATTCTACTTGTTTCTTCAGTTGGATTTGAATCCTCATTTTTCCTTGCGTTTGTTGTGTTTATGTGAGTATTCTCATCTTGCTTTTGCGTTTCCCGTAGGCTCATTCAGCTGCTATAGTGTTTTCTATCTCATACATTACGAAAAATTCTAGAAATTAATTTTTTTCCAATTGATGGACAGGGGGTGGGGGCTATAAATTGAAAATTGTTATTCAAATTTGAGATACCTTCAGCTACAATTCAATTCAATAAAGCGAGTTCAAGGTAATTTCAATAATGGCAATGATCTATTTACAGTAAGCACAGAAATAAGTATCATGCGAATAATACAAATTAGCATGTAAATCTAAACATAATTTTTGCAGGTGGCGTAAATCTGACTCTAGAGGAGCGGAGCAGCAAAACCGGACTGATCTTATAGAAGTGGAATGTGATAACGGGAAAAAGATAACAGCAGAACAGTTGATATGCACCCTACCCTTAGGAATTCTCAAAGAAAAAGCTCAAGAAATATTCGATCCGCCATTGCCAAGTCAGAAACTCAAAGCAATAGACAGACTAATGTTTGGTACCGTAAATAAAATATTTCTTGAGTACGAGAGACCTTTTCTGAATCCAGGAGTTTCAGAAGTGATGCTTCTCTGGGACGACAGAAGTCTCTCGGAAGAAGAAAAACAGGATCTCAGTAAATGCTGGTTTAGGAAGATATACTCTTTTACAAAAATCTCCGAAACTCTTCTCCTAGGTTGGATATCAGGCAAGGCTGGTGAATATATGGAAACTCTCAGCACAACCGAAGTGTCAGAAGTTTGCACATCAATTTTGAGGCGTTTTCTGAACGACCCTTTTGTCCCAGTTCCGAAAGGATGTTTGAGAACAAGCTGGCACTCGCAACCCTTCACACGGGGATCATATACTTCGATGGCCATTGGAGCAAGTCAAGCAGACATCGAGTGTCTTGCTGAACCCCTTTTCGAACCAAATCAGCCCAAAGTCAGAGTAGCCTTTGCAGGCGAACACACTCATTCTTCTTTTTATAGCACAGTTCACGGTGCCTATCTCACGGGAAGAACTGCTGCCCAGATATGCCTTGAAACGAGAAAAAATGATGAAAAACTACCACTTAGTATCTGTTGCGAAGACACGAATGATCTTAGTTCCTGGATCCAGGGTATTTCTTTGCACTAGTATGTTGAAGAGGTTGTTGTCGGTGGGGTGTGAAACCGATTTCACCAAATTAATAGAATGATAGCTTCAAGCAAAATTTATTTGAAAACGCAAGGGATACGCAACTGCAAATGATTACTCGTAAATGTAATCTTTTCCATCTTTTAACTACACTGGTCAACGAAATGTGATCTATGTGTTCTTGAAATTCGTGTGCAAATTTTATTTCTCCACTTAATGCTTTTACAAGCTTGCAAAATATGTTTCGTGACCCTTCAATTACATTCTATGCTTCATTCTAGATTATATTTGAGTTATTCAATTTGAATTCTTACTTATGCCTAGTTCAGCTTTCTCTCAGCTTCTTTTTAAAGTTATGTGTTCCTGAATTTTGATTAGGGTAGTTTTTCGTGCTGAATGCATTTCTTACTTCTGATTTCAATGTTTTTTTTATTTTGAATCTAACAATCGTTTTACTTTCGTAATAATTCGAATGTTTATCAAGCTAATGGTTAAACACCGCAAGACGTGACGAGGTCCCTTTTTGGAGAGGCCAAATATGAAAAGGTGCTATGTCGCATGGTGAAGTCTCAAAACTCCAGAACTCCATATAAATTGTATGGGGAACACCATCGCCCTCAACTTTATAGAACATTCCTTTTTGGTTTCTATAAATGGTTCTTTTCATTTAGACTTGTCAATATCTACTTCTTTTTTTTGAATAAGGGACAATTTATTTTAATGCATAAAAATACACAAAACATTGTGAGGTTTCACCACAAGACCTATTTGCACAATACACGAGAGATAAAATATCTCTTTTTGTAAAGTTTACAGTTCTTCGGGTTAGCGCAATATTATGGCTATTTATAATATATTTATTTATATTTATTTATATTTATAATATTATGCCTTAGATCTATTTGTCTATGCTTGAATTTACTCATATTTCCCCTCTAGAATCCATTAAATTCATTGGAATTGAGCGTCCGGATTGCAGAACGACCTTAGCGCATGGACTCAGCCAGCTTAGTGGGCAAGAGAGGGGATGACGCATTGTGACGCGCCAAGTTAATTGAACAAATAATTTTAAAACTGCCGCCATTCCGTTAATAAGTGTCGGATCATGTTGGTTTTTGCATATAAATACTCATGTTTACAACACCCGAACTTTTCATAACATTGAAGTGAAATTTCTTAGCGAATGTTGATGTACGTAGTTGGCTTTAGGGTCAGGTGAATTGATGTCGTCCTCTAGATGAAATAATCTCGGTACAATGCTAAAGATTTTTTCTTTAATTCTTTATAAGATTCAATAAAACTCACTGATGAGGGCCACCATTGTGTGCAGGAACGTTTGAAGTAATTTAATTGGTTTCAATTCACCTGACCCTAAAGCCAACTACGTACATCAACATTTTCTACGAAATTTATTATTTTTGGGTCAATATAATCCTCGACGCTCTTAATGCACGTGTCGTTCACTTTGTTTATTCATGCTCTCCATTGCTGTTAATATAAATCAATTGATTTAAAGTTTGGATATTTTATAACTAAATGTATAAGAGCTCAACTGATATCGTTAATTTTGGTCTGTTCTAAAATATATAACTGAGATTTTCACCTCAAAGTTACAGAAGTTCGGGTGTTATTAACGAATCGAAAATAGAAAAGAAAAGGCATTTAAGTTGGCTGATTCCACGCGGTAAGGTCGTTCTGCAATCCAGACACTCAATATTATTGAAGGGCTGGATGCAATAAAATTGAATACCTTTTTGCTTTCAACTCGCCAGATCTTTTCCGGGCATTGATATCTTCCTTCTGAAAATTTAATACAACATACTTCAACATATTCTACGACTGTTAGACTATTTACGAAGCCGAGAAAAATTTCAGGGCCGTAAAGTGCACTTTTTGAAATATTTTTATCGAAAATCTTGGATGCCTACACACAAACGAAAAAGTTGTGTTTGGAAGTTTCGAATTTCGATAACTTCCAGTAAGAAAAATGTTCCTTAGGGGTCATAGAAGTTTTTCCAAAAAACTTTAGATATTTCGTCATCAGGTAAAGAAGGTAGGAACGATATAAAAATCAAGTAGCTGCTTGCAGAATGCTGACTCTCGAAAAGTTCTCAGCAGGACAGTTTGTCGATAAAGAACACTTTCAAAGGCCTTTTTCTGCATGAAAAAAACGATCCATTTGTTTACACTTGTGTCGGATGAGATTTATACTTCCTATATTTCTATAGTTTTGACAGTTAATTGAGTATGTAATTAATAATATATGTGTTTCAGTATTTCTTCTATATCTCTAGTTAAATCTTACTATGATAGATACGCCAAGCCACCGCGCTATGTTTTCGCGATCCGAGTCGAGCGCAGCACGCGGTACATAATTTTCACATCGCTCTCACTTTTCTCTCCTAATGACAGAAGATCTAAAGCTTTTTGGAAAATTTTCTCTGGTCTCTAAGAAACATTTCTTTTACTGAAAGTTAAAAAAAATTTGAAACTTCATCCAACAACTTTTTTGTTCGTATGTATGCATCCAAGATTTCTAAGAAAATATTTTTTAAATGTCTCTATACGGACCTAAAATATTTCTGAACTTTGTAAACACTCTCACAGTTGTACAATGTGTTGAAGAATGTTACATAAAATTTTCAAAAGAAAATATCGATTCCCGGCAAAGATCTGACGAGTTAAACGCAGAAAGGTATTGAATTTCTTTTTGGCGAAAAATTTTGCTTTCCTTTATTAAATGAAAAACGAAACAGTCTTCGGATTTCATTGCCAGACAAGAAAGATGCGCGATGACTTTCTACATATGCTTAGACCGACAAAACACACATTTGAATAATTTTCAAAATTTTATCCGCAGACAATATTTATCCGCGTGTTCAAGCACTAATAAGGTGGGAATTGCATTCGGCCCTTCAATAATTTTCTTTAATGACGTCCAATTTCATTGAGCTCTCTTGCATTCGCTTGATTTAGCCTAATTTTCTCGAATTCACTCCAGACAGTTCTTTTGAAATAGCTTGGATCTCTTGAATTAACTTTCACTTATTTCACTTATTATGAATTTACTGAAATTTGCCTAATTTCTCTCGAATTTCATGGAAATCAATAGGAATCTGCTGAATGCGTAGGATTCCATTGAATTCACTATAAATTCTCTTTAATTACGTCGAAAGTCCTTGAATTGATTTAGGTTCTCTTGAACACGCTTAAATTCTCATAGATTTACTCTGATTTATTTGCGTTAAGTCCGGTTAGATCCACGTTAATTCTCCTAAGTTTCTTAAAAACAATGTGGTTTTCGTCAAACCTCTCAATTTGCGAAAATTAATTCGAATTTACCCATAATTCATTCGAGTGATTCAATTCTCTTGATCTTACTCCTATTGATTTAAATTTGCTCTTGAATTCGTTTAGATTCATTTGTGATTCAATGGATTCCCTGCAATTATCTTTCATTCATTTATGGCGATCGTTGGGTTCATCGTTAAAACACGTACATGGAATTCTTGCACTTTCTTTTTTGGAAAAACTCTATACACTTACTGATGGCTCAATTTAGGTTCTTCTTTTTATCAACAAGAAAGAAGTCTTGACCTACAAAATCGAAGAAACTTGACATGCAGGGCAAAAAGGAAGGATAGTGTTACATTCAGCACGAAAATTTATTCCTGAAATAACGCTAAACATTTCATGGAGGCATTATTACATTTTGTTGACTAGTGATTACTGCGCAATTTTCAATTTGAATTCTGAATTTCTAAACTTAATTTCAAAAACTCAGCGATTTAGTTAAAGAAAAATTAAAAAATTAAATTTTGATTATAATATTTTATTATAATAATCAGTATATGGAAATCACGAATATACAAAAATTTCCTAATGCAGGACTTGGGTACCCTCTGTCAATTGCATCCCTAAATATCATGACAGATTAATAGGTTTTTATTTTAAAAACAATTAACTAAAAGCTGCAGCTTTGTTACTGGGAGTATACGAAAAATCTGTTCCACGCCTTATTTTAAATTGGAAAGTATTCAAGTAGCGAATACTCACAGTTTTTTTTCAAACAAGGTAGCAATTTTGTACACATTTTCACCGACTTGCTGTGTTCTGTGAATACCGCATCAAGTTGATACTCTTTAAGCTGTATATATAGATCATTTTCAGTGCAATGTACATAAAATTAGCCTTTTTGTAATTTAATGTGCATTTTTTTTCAATATGCAGTAGTTATTTATTACTATTATTAATACAATTGAAAAATACTGTATAACATTACCTATCAATAACGGAAAAGATGTGATACAAAATACGGAGAAAGCGATAGATCTTTGGAAGTAACTGACTCATTTAGTTTTAAAATGCGTTTTGCGAGATTTTGCAAAGTTTATTTATTCGCTCATTATCGTCGGTAAACCTACTTTATATCCGCTTTCTACTTGTGAATAATTTATATTCCATTTAGTGCACCTTTATTACAACGTAAATCATTATTACGGATTGGCGCAGAATCATACTTTTGATTATTATTAAGGTAGGATATTTAATGTGAAGTATAAGTTCACTAAATCTTCTAGGCGCCTATTATCGGTAGCTGACGCGTCTAAAGATTTTTTTATCAATTGCAAAATCTTATTGTCCAAAATGGCTCATGAACTAGCAGAAATACTTTTTTTGCATATTTATTATTGATTTGTAGATTATATTATAAAAGCTCTTCTGGATAAAATCAATATACGCTATAGTATCGAATAACAGCAAAACATCGACTCTAATTTTAATATTTGTATTTATTTTTCGATATAAATTTTAGATTGATACCTACCCTATATTTTTTATTATTAAAATTAATTGTAGACGAAGATTAGATGATTTGGAATTTCGAGATTTTTTTTAATTCCTCAATTTCAAAATATTGTAAACCAAATTATGTGTTTATCAGTTTTACATCATGTCATTTTTAATTTGCTAAACTCTTCTAAAAAGAGGTTCGATGCCTGTCATCAGTGTTGACAAATCCGTCTAAAAACGAAATAAAAGATATCCAAAACTAAAGACATCTTTCTTCCCCACGGTGTATGATAAGCAAAGAAATACTCTGGAGCCCCGACCAAAGCTTCTTCAGTTGATGCTCTTCCGAGAATCTCGTTCGTGGATGAGGGACTCCGATGGAAACGAGCAGGCAGCGTGGCGAGAGCTGTGATATTCAACAGTGACGCACACACAACGCGAACCGTTCGACCACGCGCGTGCATACTGTGCATTCATTTTTAATGCGCTCGTAGAATTACGTTTGCAATAATTAGTCTGTATGATCAACAATGTTCCATCCTTCCTGATAACAAAAATGCACATTTGTACATAATAAAGTTCAATATTATTATTATGTATTTCTACTGGAAATAGTTCACGCACACGGCCTTGACTTTTTACGTTTGAGTAAACAACGATCAAAGCCAAGGCTATCAGAGGCCATGCGAGACACGTGCCTAAAATCGGGGTTCCAGTATACGTACTTTGAAAATAAAAGTTTGTTGAGCAAAGGAGTTATGGGGAAAGTTACTAACATCCTGACTAAAGATGTAAAAACTTTAAAATTATGTTGCAAAGATAGATGTATAGCAGTATTTTATAAACAAAATTATTGTAGAAATTTATTTGAAGCATAAATTACTTCCAGCAGCAGCGGTATACCTGAATTTTTCTTAATTGTTAGGACAGGATGAAACCTAATGAAATAAAAAATCTCTTTTGTCATGTTTCTTGATTCTTAATCAATTCTTCTTTATTTCGGTCTTCTACGGCATCTCGACTCTGCTTTGATTATTTACCTAGGGAGTAAAGATCAACAGGAACATGAGATGTCAAACTTATAATGAATTGCATTTGTCAAGACAATTTTTTCCAGAAGAACGCGGAATAAATTCTTAACATTTCTCAATAAAGCAATATTGGCCTCAATATAACAAAATTTGATTTAAAATAAAGGAACATTAAAAAGATTGATAGACCTGAACCTTAAACTTTGTTTAGAACACAAAGAACATACACATTAGGTTTTCTATTTTCTCAATAGTTTGAGCCAAAACTGGACAATTTTGGTTGTACCGCTGCTATTTCATATGCTCAGAATAACTTTATAGTCTTCAAAAATGCTGAGAGTAATTTTAATTTCAACTTCTTTCCGACCATTTTAAAATGTACAAGAGTATTACGGAGAAGGAAAAATATAACAATAGTGCTGTACGAACGAGACAGAATAAAACACAAACTTTATATATTTCACATTGTAAATGATTTCGAACAATACATAGCGCGGTATTATAACAACAGGTCGTTGCCCAGTGCCAACGTTGTGTCGCTCTTTTCAAAATATATTTTATATTTTAATGACGCTGGGCTACCGTTTTAAGCGTAAAATAAAAGAATAACTAAACCAGCCCTTGTTTGAAAATTTCAAAAAATCTCAAGGTAAATTCAGAAGAAAAGGGCTTGACTGATTCTTTTTTTTTTGGTGTCTAAAATCATTAAGGTATTGATCCAAGCTCACCGTGTAGTGTACAGGTTAATGTAATTTGCACGAAACTAATCTCGCATTTGTTTTTTGCTACGGTTGACTGACAAAATCGAATACGGAGCACTGTTTTTTAGTCTACGAAAACCAAAATAACATTTGTATAGACGTCCGCGTAAATCAAAATAGCGTTTGCCAAATGTGATTTTTAACTTATTAGAAATTTTATTATTATAGTCATGTACAGATGATGTATAACTTATTCATACACACGTATGTTATAGAACAGATATTACGAATACAATGTGAATAAAATACCAGATACCGTAAAATGAAAACAACCATATGGTTTTTTTATACCTTTCAAAAAAGCTTTGGCTCGAAGTCCTGCCTCAATTCTATCCTCTCACTATCAGTGTAAAATATAATCATTAAAAAAATAAAACCTCCAAACAAACTAGTCAACTACATTCTTCAAATATTTTTCTTACAAAAAGATAAAGAATTTGTCGATATTTACTCCCACCCCTTCTTATTCCAAGTACAATATCGTGTAACTGTTAAGCGTTGTGTCTTATTAATTGTAAAATGTTTGGTTTGGTGATATTAAACTCGCTATTACTAATACGCATCATGTTCACAATACTAGTGTCTTTAGTATCACTGTAAAAGATACTGCTCAGGAATTGATTGTGTTCAATCAAACAAACAATCGTCAGAAATAAAGTTTGAAAAAAATCAGAGTAAAATAACGAGGCTATTGACAATAATTATTCTCAAAAACAAAATTACGATCAGAATTTATCTACCTACTGTTATATCAGGGTGGCTTCAAGGGCTCAACCGCACTAGCAATTTTATAGTTCCCTTGAATTTTAAGAGTAAAAAGAGTTCAAATAAATTTTCTTTATATCGGAAGAAGTTAAATGGGTATAATGAATTCCAGTTGAATTTCGGGCAAATTCAAAGGACTTCAAGAGAGTAGAAGGGAATTGAAAATATTTCGAAAGAATTCAAAAGATTTCAGAAACAGGTAGTCAGATATATACTCAAATTGAGTAGTTCAACAAGCAAATAGCTTCGTATTTTGTGAACGATTTCCCTCAGTTTTTATGCGATCTACAAAAAAAGGAGAACACGTTTTTTTTTACAGTTAATATCGACACACACCGCTCATCTTTTGCAGTTTTACAGTGGCTTCTGTAAAGTTCGTCTGAAACGTGAAAATATATAATTAATAAGTATGGGCATTCCTTCCATCATAGCAAAAAAATTCTTCAAGGAACCCGAATCCGTCATTGATGCAACAATATAAAAATTCATTAATGTCATCCCCCACACCCCCCCCCCCCCCCACCCCCACCAACCACCGCTACAACAAAACCAACACACACGCACAAGAAAAGCCAGCGCGAAAATAAAATTATA
>WSXT02053224.1:391-12899 GCA_011762715.2 Neuroterus valhalla
ATGCCAGAGCGCTCCGACAGTCCGGTGGCCTCGGAATACAATAGCAACTGTCTACAGCCACTATCATGAACGCTCCTTGTACCCCCCCTCCGGCATCAGGGACCCATCCGATCACCAGTCGGCTCTAATGCGGGAAGCGGAATTTCTAGCTTTCGCTATACCAATGTGCGGGGCGGCCTCCTATGTCGGCTACACCGGGTTCGGGCTTCATCCTATTGGCGGCCCAGCAGTGCCTTCTGGTGTTAAGGCTGTACCCTCCAGAGTGGGAGCGCACACTGTCATGAAAAGGTTCCCTCTTGGTCACCTCTATCTCCCTCTCTCGATGTATATCTGCTGGACCCAGTCTGCCTTTCTCATTCTCTCTCAAGAGGTACTCGTTTATAGAGCCCCCGTCTCACACATTCGTGAGGGATTCGCCGTTCATAGGCCAACCTTTTCCTCTTTTGCTGGTAGTACCCGTATAAAGAGCCACCCATATGTATCGCGAAGGCAGACTTGAGTCCGTGTGAGTGTGAGTGATGAGTGGCTTAGCACATCAGCAAGGTACCATTATTCTTGCGTCACATGTGAGCCATTGCTTCCTCTTGGCCGTGTCCGTTATAGCGTTGCTGCTGAGAGCATTGACGCGACGGACGACGTTTCCACCAGGCACAAGACGTGGACGTTGGAAGTTAGCATTTGCAGAGTGAGGTGTTACCTCCCACTCTGCCAGCCCGGCAATATTAACATTTTTTATTATTATTATTATTATCATTATTCGTCGAAAATTGAACTCGGGTTATATCACCCGGTGTGTTATCACCAGCCACGGACTGAGTCAAGTGTCTGATGAAGTCAAGATGTTATTAATTGAAAAATATAAGAACAAAGTTCGGAATTTGTTGCGCAGATCTTTTGGCAGGCACACAATTAAAATATTAGTGTGATATTAAGTTTGTCTCGTTATGGTTTTGTCATTACACAGCAGCAGAGTTTGTTGAAGGTAACTGATTGCGAAACCTATGGATGCTTTCTCAGAGCTACCAACTTATTAGATTTAGATTTCTCACTTCATGTAAACCTTTTTCGGGTTTTCACATATCTATATTCCCAACTCCCACAAGAGATCGTCAGACATTGAACCCTCAAACTCAAATCCCTTCCCAAAATCCCGAATAACCCCAACTCTCATAATAAGCCTCCAAGCAATGCCTGACATACTCAATCCTGTAGGATTTTCAATCTTTGAAACCCTTACTGTCTGCAGCCGGATTTTTCATTTAAAACGCTCACATTCGCCTGAGCATTTGGTCGACGGAGAGAAAAACTGCAGAAAACCAAAACTTGTGAGCGCAGTAGATTATCCACAGACGAGTTTAGATGTAGGCATTCGATAGCATCGAATGCCTACACTGATCCTTGGTGTCTAATCTCACGCTCAAAAGTAATCAAACATGGTGAGAACACGACTAAGCGAGAACCCCGCACAGTTACCCACCCGAGCGCTAACCGCGCCCGTTCATGCTTGACATCCGAGAACTGGCCCAAGTCGGAAATTTCCACGCAGCTACTGCCGTCGGTAGCTACCAACTTATTATTTCGTAGATAATCAATCTCGGGTCTTTTTGCCCGGTGTTTTATCACCAGCCACGGACTAAGTCAAGTGCTGGATGAAGTCAAGATGTTAAAAAACAGAAGATTGAAGAACAAAGATCGAAATTTGTCGAGTGGATATTTTTGCAGGCACAATATTTAGTTACTGGTGTGATATAAAGTTCGTCTTGTAATGATGTTGACACTACACAGCAGCAGAGTTTGTTGAAGGCAACTAAAGTTATCTCTGCATGCTTTTTTAGAGTTACCAACTATCACTCCACAAGGTTTTAGTCACAAACTTCCTGATGGACGAGCAAATTCCTAACAATGCGACAGGTGTTCAATAAAACAGCTTTCTGCGCCGCTGCTGAAGGGCGTGTAATCGAGATCTGCTTCAAAGATGATGTTGTAGAGAGCAATATCTCGTTTTCTGATCAAATAGTCTCGCAAATGTGTAACTGGTGATACACAAAGTTGCTTGACATCTACAACATCCCTACCCCCTATATGTCGTGGCAAAACTATCCAAAAGGGCCAGGAGCTTGACCAACATTTTTTCTGTGACCAGTCAGAGGGCTGTCTTTCCGACTCCCACGAGACCTAGGAAATTGGTACGGGTTTGAACAACATTACTTCTGATGCACGTCACAGGGATGCCTTCCTAACCCCACGAGACCTGGGGAAGGGATAGGGGTTTGATCAACATTCTTTTTGTAGCCAGTCACAGGGGTGCCTTCCCGCCCCCACGGAACCTGCGAAAGAGGTAGACGTTCGAACTACATTATTTCTGTGACCAGTCAGAAGGTTGCCTTCCAGCCTCCCACTGGACCTGGGAAAAGTGCAGGGGTTTGACCAACATTACTCCTGTAGCTAGTCACAGGGGTGCCTTCCCGCCCCCACGGGACCTCAGAAAGGGGTGCGGGCTTGACCAACCTTATTTCTGTGACCAGTCGGAGGGTCGCCTTCCCGCCTCCAAGGGGACCTGGGAGAAGGGTAGAATTTCGACCCACATTTCTTATGTAGCCAGTCACAGGGTTGCCTTCCTAACCCCACAAGACCTGGGAAAAGGGCAGGGGTTTGACCAACATTATTGCTGTCACCATTCAGAGGGTTGCCTTCCCGCCTCCTATGGGACCTGGGAAAAGGGTAGGGGTTTGAACAACATTACTTCTGCAGCCAGTCACAGGGGTGCCTTCCCACCCCCACGAGACCTAGGAGAGGGGTGGGAACTTGAGCAACATTTCTTCTATAGCCAGTCATAGGGGTGTCTTCTGCCCCCACGGGACCTGCGAAAGGTGTAGGGGTTCAACCAACATTATTTCTGTGGCCAGTCAAAGGGTTGCCTTCCAGCCTCCCATGGGAACTTAGAAAAGGGTAGTGGTTTGACCAATATTACTTCTGTAGCCAATCACAGGGGCCCCTTTCCGCCCTTACGGGACCTGGGGAGGAGATCAGGGCTTGACCAACTTTATTTCTGTGATCAGTCAGATGGTTGCATTCCCGGCTCCCATGGCCCCTGGGAAATGGGTAGATGTTTGACCATCATTACTTCTGTAGGCAGTCACAGGAGAGCTTCCCCGCCATCACGGGACCTGGGAGAGGGGTAAGGGCTTGAGCAGCATTATTTCTGTGACCGGTAAAAGGTCAATTTTTCCGCTTCCGACGAGACCTGGGAAATGGGTAGGGTCTTGGCCATTATTTTTTCTGTAGGCAGTCACAGGGGTGCTTTCCCAAACCCGCGAGATCTGGGAGAGGGGTATGGGTTTGACCAACATTTCTTCTGCAGCAAGTCACAGGAGTGCCTTTCTGCCCCCACGGGACCTGCGGAAGGTGAAGGGGTTCAAGCAACATTATTTTTGTGACCAGCCAGAGGGTTGCCTTCCAGCTTCCCACGGGACCTGGGAAAAGGGTAGATGTTTGACCATATTTACTTCTGTAGGAAGTCACAGGAGTGCCTTTCCGCCCCACTGGACCTGGAAGAGAGGTAGGGGCTTAACCAGCATTATTTCTGTGATCAGTCAGAGCTCTATCTTCTCGCCTCCCACGAGACCTGGGAAATCGGTAGGGGTTTGGCCATTATTTTTTATGCAGGCAGTCAGAGGGGTGCCTTGCCGCCCCACGGGACCTGGAAAAGGGGTTGGGGTTTGACCGAAATTACTTCTGTAACTAGTTACCGGGGTGCCTTCCCGCCCCCAAGAGACCTGTATAAGGGGTTGGTGTTTGACCAACATTTCTTCTTTGGCCAGTCACAGGCGTTTCCTTTCTGCCACCACGGTACCTGGGAAAAGGGGAGGGGTTCGACCAACATTATTGCTGTGACCATGTAAAGGGTTGCTTTCCCGCCTCCTATGGGACTTGGAAAAAGGGTAGGGGTTTGAATAACAATGCTTCTGTAGCCAGTCACAGGGGTGCTTTACCACCCCCACGAGACCTGTGAAAGGGGTAAGGGCTTGACCAACGTTATTTCTGTTACCAGTCGGAGGGTTGCCTTCCTGCCTCCAACGGGACCTGGGAGAAGGGTATAGTTTCGACCAACATTTCTTCTGTAGCCAGTCACAGGGTTGCCTTCCTAACCCCACAAGACCTGGGAAAAGGGCAGGGGGTTGACCAACATTATTGCTGTCACCATTCAGAGGGTTGCCTTCCCGCCTCCTATGGGACCTGGGAAAAGGGTAGGGGTTTGAACAACATTACTTCTGAAGCCAGTCACAGGGGTGCCTTCCCACCCCCACGAGACTTAGGAGAAGGGGGGGGGCTTGAGCAACATTTCTTCTAAAGCCAGTCACAGGGTTGCCTTCCCAACCTCACAAGACCTGGGAAAAAGGCAGGGGTTCTACCAACATTATTGCTGTGACCATTCAGAGGGTTGCCTTTCCGCCTCCTATGGGACCTGGGAAAAGGGTAGGGGTTTGAACAACATTACTTCTGCAGCCAGTCACATAGGTGCCTTCCCAGCCCCACGAGACCACGGAAAGGGGTAGGAACCTGAGCAACATTTCTTCTGTAGCCAGTCACAGGGGTGTCTTCTGTCCCCACGGGACCAGCGAAAGGTGTAGGGGTTCAACCAATATTATTTCAATGACCAGTCAAAGGGTTGCCTTCCAGCCTCCCATGGGACCTTAGAAAAGGGTAGTGGTTTGACCAACATTACTTCTGTAGCCAATCACAGGGATCCTTTTCCGCCCTTACGGGACCTGAGGACGAGGTCGGGGCTTGACCAACTTTATTTCTGTGACCAGTCAGATGGTTGCATTCCCGTCTCCCATGGCACCTTGGGAAAGGGTAGATGTTTAACCAACATTACTACTGTAGGCAGTCGAAGGAGTGCTTTCCCGCCTCCACGAGACCTGGGAAAGGGGTAGGGGCTTGACCAACGTTTCTTCTGTAGCCAGTCACAGGAGTGTCTTGCTGCCCCCACGGCACCTGCGAAAAGTGTAGGGGTTCAACCAACATTATTTCTGTGACCAGTCTGTGGATTGCCTTCCAGCCACCCATGGGACCTGGGAAAAGGGTAGGGGTTTGACCAACATTACTACTGTAGCCAATCGCAGGAGTGCCTTCCCGCCCCCACGGGACCTGGGAAAAGGGTAGGGGTTAAAACAAAATTACTTCTTCAGCCAGTCACAGTGGTGCCTTCCCAAACCCACGAGACCTGGGAGAGGGGTATGGGTTTGACCAACATTTCTTCTGCAGCAAGTGCCTTCCTGCCCCCACGGGACCTGCGGAAGGTGAAGAGGTTCAAGCAACATCATTTCTGTGACCAGTCAGAGGGTTGCCTGCCAGCCTCCCACGAGACCTGGGAAAAGGGTAGATGTTTGATAATAATTACTTCTGTAGGCAGTCACAAGAGTTGCTTTCCGCCCCAAGGGACCTGGGAGAGAGGTAGGGGCTTAACCAGCATTATTTCTGTGATCAGTCAGAGCTCTATCTTCCCGCCTCCCACGAGACCTGGGAAATGGGTAGGGGTTTGGCCATTATTTTTTCTTTAGGCAATCAGAGGGGTGCCTTACCGCCTCCACGGGAACTGGAAAAGGGGTTAAGGTTTGACCAAAATTACTTCTGTAACTAGTTACCGGGGTGCCTTCCCGCCCCAACGGGTCTTGCAAAAGGGGTAGGGGTTCGATCAACATTATTGCTGTGACCATTCAGAGGGTTTCTCCACGGGACCTGGGAAAAGGGTAGAGGGTAAAACCACATTCCTTCTGCAGCCAGTCACAGGGGTGCCTTCCCACCCCCACGAGCCCTGGGAAAGGCGTATGGGTTTGACCGATATTTTTTTCTAGCTAGTCACAGGGGTGCCTTCCCGCCCCCAAGAGACCTATATAAGGGGTAGGTGTTTGACCAACATTTCTTCTTTGGCCAGTCACAGGCGTTTCCATTCGCCCCCACGGGACCTGGGAAAAGGGTAGGCGTTCGACCAACATTATTGCTGTGACCATTTAGAGGATTGCCTTCCATCCTTCCATGGAAACTGGGAAAAGGGTAAGGGTTTGACCAATATTACTTCTGTAGCCAATCGCAGGGATGTCTTTCCGCTTTTGCGGGACTGGGAAGGAGGTAGGGGTTTGACCAACTTCATTTCTGTGACAAGTGAGATGGTTACCTTCCCGTCTCCCATGGCACCTGGGTAAAGGGTAGATGTTTGACCATCATTACTTATGTAGGCAGTCAAAGGAATGCCTTCCCGCCCCCACGGGACCTGGGAGAAGGGGAGAGGCTTGACTAGCATTACTTCTGTGAAAGGGGTTGGGTGTTGACCTAAATTACTTCTGTAACTAGTCACAGGGGTGCCTTTCGGCCCCACGGGATCTGGAAAAAGGGTAGGGGTTAAAACAAAATTACTTCTGCAGCTAGTCACAGGGGTACCTACCCACCCTCACGAGACCTGGGAAAGGGGTATGGGCTTGACCAACATTTCTTCTGTAGAAAGTCACAGGGGTGTCTTCCTGCCCCCACGGGACCGGTGAAAGGTGAAGGGGTTCAAGCAACATTATTTCTGTGACCAGTCAGAGGGTTGCCTTCCAGCCTCCCACGGGACCTAGGAAAGGGTAGGGGTTTGACCAACATTATTTCTGTGATCAGTCAGAGCTCTATCTTCTTGCCTCCCACGAGACCTGGGAAATGGGTAGGGGTTTGGCCATTATTTTTTCTGTAGTCAGTCAGAGGGGTGCCTTGCCGCCCCCACGGGACCTGGAAAGAGGTTGTGGTTTGACCAAAATTACTTCTGTAACTAGTTACCGGGGTGCCTTCCCGCCCCAACTGGTCTTGCAAAAGGGGTAGGGGTTCGATCAACATTATTGCTCTGACCATTCAGAGGGTTGCTCCACGGGACCTGCGAAAAGGGTAGAGGTTAAAACAACATTACTTCTGCAGCCAGTCACAGGGGTGCCTTCCCACCCCCACGAGCCCTGGGTAAGGGGTATGGGTTTGACCATTTTATTGTAGCCCGCCTCCAAGAGACCTGTATAAGGGGTGGGTGTTTGACGAACATTTCTTCTTTGGCCAGTCACAGGCGTTTCCTCCCCGCCCCCGCGGGACCTGGGAAAAGGGTAGGGGTTCGACCAACATTACTGCTGTGACCATGTAGAGGGTTGCCTGCCCGCCTCCTATGGGACCTGAGAAAAGGGTAGGGGTTTGTACAACAATGCTTCTGTAGCCAGTCTCAGGGGTGCCTTTCCACCCCAACGAGACCTGGGAAAGGAGTAGTGGCTTGACCAACGTTTCTTCTGTAGCCAGTCACAGAGGTATCTTACTGCCCCCACGGCCCCTGCGAAAGGTGTAGGGGTTCAACGAACATTATTTCTGTGACCAGTCAGAGGATTGCCTTCCAGCCTCCTATGGGAACTGGGAAAAGGGTGAGGGTTTGACCAACATTACTTCTGTAGCCAATCGCAGGGATGCCCTTCCGCCTTTGCGGACCTGGGAAGGAGGTACGGGCTTGACCAACTTTATTTCTGTGACCAGTGAGGTGATTGCCTTCCCGCCCCTCACGGGACCTGGGAAAAGGGTAGATGTTTGACCATCATTATTGCTGTGACCATGTAGAGGGTTGCCTTCCTGCCTCCTATGGGACCTGGGAAAAGGGTAGGGGTTTGTACAACAATGCTTCTGTAGCCAGCCACAGGGGTACCTTTCCACCCCCACGAGACCTAGGAAAGGGATAGTGGCTTGACCAACGTTTCTTCTGCAGCCAGTCACAGAGGTGTCTTCCTGCCCCTACGGGACCGGCGAAAGGTGAAGGGGTTCAAGCAACATTATTACTGTGACCAGTCAGAGGGTTGCCTTTCAGCCTCCCACGGGACCTAGGAAAGGGTAGGGGTTTGACCAACATTACTACAGTAGCCAATCGCAGGCATGCCTTTCCGCCCTTAAGGGACCTGGAAAGGAGGTAGGGGCTTGACCAACTTTGTTTCTGTGACCAGTGAGATGGTTGCCTTCCCGTCTCCCATGACACCTGGGAAAAGGGTAGATGTTTGACCATCATTACTTCTGTAGGCAATCACAGAAGTGCCTTCCCGCCCCCCCGGGACCGAGGGAGAGTTAGGGGCTTGACCAGCATTATGTCTGTGACCAGTCAGAGGTCTATCTTCCCACCTCCTACGAGACCTGGGAAATGGGTAGGAGTTTGGCCATTATTATTTATGTAGGCAGGTATAGGGATGCATTCCCGCTCCCACGGGACCTGAAAAAAGGGTTGGGGTTTGACCAACATTACTTCTGTAACTAGTCACAGGGGTGTCTTCCTGCCCCCACGGGTCCTGAAAAAGGGGTAAGGGTTCGACCAACATTATTGCTGTGACCAGTGAGATGGTTTTCTCCCGTCTCCCAGGATCCTGGGTAAAGGGGAGGGATTTCAACAAAACTACTTCTTCAGCCAGTCACAGGGGTGCCTTACGACCCTCACGGGACCTAAGAAAGGGGTAGGTGTTTGACCGACATTTCTTTTGTAGACAGTCACAGGGGTGCCTTCCTGCCCCCAAGGGCGGAAGGGGTAGGAGTTCGACCAACATTATTCCTGTGACCAGTAAGACGGTTGTGTTCCAGCCCCCCACGAGACCTAGGAAAGGGGTAGGAACCTGAGCAACATTTCTTCTGTAGCCAGTCACAGGGGTGTCTTCTGTCCCCACGGGACCAGCGAAAGGTGTAGGGGTTCAACCAATATTATTTCAATGACCAGTCAAAGGGTTGCCTTCCAGCCTCCCATGGGACCTTAGAAAAGGGTAGTGGTTTGACCAAAATTACTTCTGTAGACAATCACAGGGGTCCCTTTCCGCCTTTACGGAACCTGAGAAAGAGGTAGGGGCTCGTCCAACTTTATTTCTATAACCAGCCAGATGGTTGTCTTCCCATCTCTCACAGAACCTAGAAAGAGGGGAGGGGTTTGAACAAAATTACTTTTTAGGCCTGTCACAGGGGTGCCTTCCTGCCCCCACGGGACCTGCGAAAGGGATGGGGATTCGACCAACATTATTTCTGTGACCAGCCAGATGGTTGCCTCCCCGTCTCCTATTGGACCTGGGAAAAGGGGAAGGGGTTTGAACAAAATTACTTCTTTAGCCAGTCACAAGGGTGCCTCACCACCCCCACGAGACCTGGGAAAGGGGAAGGAGTTTGACCAACATTTCTTTTGTAGCCACTCACAGGGGTGCCTCCCCGCCTCCGAGGGACCTGCGGAAGGGGTAGGGGTTCGACCAACATTATTCCTGTGACCAGTCAGAAGGTTGCCTTCCAGCCTCCCACCGGACCTGGGAACAGGGTAGGGTTTTGACGAACATTACTTCTGTAGCTAGTCACAAGGGTTTCCCTTTCGCCCCTGCGGGACCTGGGAAAGGGGTAGGGGCTTGACCAAAATTATTTCTGTGACCAGTCAGAGGATTACCTTCCCACATCCCACGGGACCTGGGAAAAGGGTAAGGGTTGGACCAACATTACTTATGTGACCAGTCAGAGGGCTGTGTTCCCGCCTCCCACGAGACTTGGGAAGTAGGTAGGGGTTTGACCAACATTATTTCTGTAGTAATGTGCTTTCCTAATTCTAGATTATCACTAATTTTTTCGAAAACTATCACCCGTACAAGAAAAATGTATAGACCAAAAAATATGTATTTTAATGAGATGCACAACTTTTTACAAAAACATTTTTATCGAATGTTGCATATTAGCTGAGATAATCTCGAAAAATCATAAGTTTTATGGTTTTCTCAGGATTTCTCGATAATAATCAGATTTTTGCCTATTTTCACTATCAGACTCGTATTCAGCTCGTCAAAATACATAAGTATACGGAAAGCGAAGGAAATCGAGCATAACACCTTTTCGGAAGTACACCCTGTTTTTTAGATGCAGAATTTCACCATTATTCTCTCAAATGAAGGGAGCAGGGCAGTTAAAAGGTGTCTAGTCCGATTTCCGGAACAGTTTAGGCCATAGACAATAATAATTTGTAAGCTTTGAAAGATATGTAGAAATTTACTTATACTTTTCCTTCTAAGTTTATATTCTACTTCATTCTCACCCTCTTTTCTTCATAGCTTTCTACAGCAACAAGTTCAATATCCGTGTACTGAGTTTTTTTTTCATAAAGTGACGTCGCAGTCTAATGTTATTCCGGAAAGAAGCATTCAGAATTTGTTCCCACTTTCTCTCACTTACAGTAAAGTTGACTGGGTAGCCATACCCAATTCAGTAGGTTAATATTATCATGTAAAGGAAAGTTTTGGTGCATTCCATTCTCGATGACATGAACACAATCTGATTTGATGAACACTTTATATATGGATTATCATCTCGCTAATATTTCACATATGATTAATTTATCTCGCATGAAAATGTCTTCGCAAACTTTCATACAACCTTTTTATAAATTCCACCACTATTTGCTTCTTCTCTGGTTGATTGCGAAAGCACCATGAAGATTATATTCAGGCGCAGATCCAGAGAAGTGATATAGAGGAGAGGGGACGCATATTCATTGTAGCTTTTCTCTACTGTTCAGTAAATTAGAGGAAAGTGAAGGTTTAGTGATTCCCTAGATGATTATATGTTAGAGAATATATAAATACGATATGTTTGATTAGCTTAATTTCAATATAAGTGCAAAATGAATTTAGGAATCTATTGATACATGCAAAGGTAATTCTTACGTCATAAAGTAATACTTCAAGGTATAATACAGATAATTCTAGAAATATTTGTACATTCTCATCATTTATGATTGAGAAATTATCAGAATAGTCCGTACTCTTTTTAAGGGTTCCAAAAGGAAGGATGACTCAGTTAACCAGTCCTATTTGAACATCGGCTCTGGTTTTAATCATAAAAAATGTTATGGAAAAATCAAAATTGCCAATTTGACATGAAACAACGTAAGATACGAAAAAACCTTGAAGAGATAAATTTTAGCTTCTTATAAAACCTAACAACCGTCCTAGAACTATTTTCTGATAAGAATTGTAGTTTTGGTTTTACCCATGAAAAATTGTATGAGATAAATGGAAAATCACATTTTTAACCTTACAACGAAATGTATGCAAAAATACCTAAATTATGAATTATTGGTTTCTGAAAGAACTAGAAATTGTCTTTCAACCATTTTTCGGTAGGACTCGTGGTTTTGGTTTGAACCATAAAAACTTCCATGACAAAAAAAAATCTGTTTTGTAATAGCCCGTGTAAAAATGTTTCGACTTGGCTTGGACTCAATTTTGTCTTGAGTTCATCTTCAAGACGAGCATGTCTCGCTGCGCCTTGCTCCAAGATTTGGCTCTATGTAGTTGACAGATGTAAAGGAACAAAATTGATAGGTGGGAAAATTCCCAATTTTTTAAACTACTCATTCTAATGTAGATAAAAGTCCTTATGTAAATTTATTCAGTATATATATTGCATATGCATATATAAAATTGTTTAAACGTAAATAAGAATTTGCTCTCATAACAACAAGGATGACCCTTTTTGTCATGGCATACCTGCCCTGGTCTGCAGGCAACCATTTTATTGACCAAAGACATAAAAAAATCGACTCGACACATGAAGACTCGATTTCAAGTCATAGAAATTCGTCTTCAAGTCGTAGTAATTTGTCTTCAAGACGTAGAAGTTCGTCTTAAGACGTGAAATAAAGTCTCGTTCCATCTCAAAACTGAGAGGCAGAGTTTCATCTTCACTTCTTCTCCACTACGACTTGATCAGGGACAACATTACCCTTCGTTTTCTCCCTGCAATATTTTACGCTATTGTTGTCTGTAAAGTTTCTACCACACCAAAAAAAGTTGGGCAAAGCAGAATAAAAGTGACGATTCTTATGTATTTTCCACCGCGTTTTTCTTTCACATATTTCGCAATGCGAAAAAAGTCGAAAAAACAAGATTTTTTGAGGTTAGAGAAGACCAGTCGCTGATCGCTGAATTCTGACCACAGATACGAATCAAGCGACTCGAAAGCTATAGAAATTGACTACTCTATTTGGCGGAAATATAAACTTTTTTTGCGAGATCTTACGCTTTTGTTCTCAGTGGAGTCTCTCCTCAACCACAAGGTATTGGGTCCAGCAAACTGAAAGAGACAATTCCCATGCGTTTTTCCCGCTCAATTAAAATTTGTGGTCAAAACAATGAAAAAGGACGCGTTTCTTCTCTACGTATTTTGGAATGCCAAAAGATAAAAAAGAGTTTTTTGAAGCTAGAAAGAAAACAGTCACCAATCTTGAAATTCCGACCCTTGATTCAGAAAAACTCATGTACAATTGAAACGCAGTATACATTTTGTTTTTTGCTCGGCTCTTATACATGCTGTTTTTTGCATGGGACGTTGTTAAAACCAGAGATTTAAACTAGAACGAATATTTCAGCGTTTTGGTTCAATAACTGTTTGCGGAACATGAACTAGAACAGTTCACGAACAGTGTGCTTGCATTTTTTGTCCTATTTCAAAT
>WSXT02053235.1:0-12898 GCA_011762715.2 Neuroterus valhalla
GGATAGAGACGCGTGGCGGTCTCGGGTAGATGAGGCAATGAACTTTCGAGTTCCAAATGCTGATAAATAATAATAATGAATACAGACAATATCGTTATCAAAATATTCGCTGAAATAAATCAGGTAAATAAGAAAAGTAAACATTGAATATTTCCTTCGACTGTTTACATTTTTAGTGGAACATTGTTTAAAAAAATTGGTTTCTCCTTTTGATTTAAACCCTCCTTGATTATGTGTGCCAGTGGGAAATTGCATTTATTCGCATTCCAGCGAATATTCCAATAATGACACAAGATGAGAAAAATTTGCTGAGAAACTTTTTTGTAGAACTTTTTCAAAGGAATAACTTTCATCATTGAACCTTCTTTAAATCTCTTCTTGTTTCCGCAGAAATCATGAATTTTTATTCTTTTGGAGGAAAAAAATTCTTCCTCCTTCCCAAGACGCGGGCACAAAGTAAACTCATATGGGATATATTGTCTGTATTCGTACTAACTTGAAAAAAAATCAACAGAAAAAAGAAACGCTGGGGTTTTTGAGAAAATTGAGTTTGAACATTTTCAGAAAAACCACGGCTTTTTTGTCGATTTTCGGAATTTTCCCAATTTTCTCATGGAATCAGAAACAGAATAATGAGATCTATCGGAATCCAAAAAGGAATGTCAAATATCTGCTTTTGTTGAAATACTAGAAGACTTCGAATATTCTTACATTCCCATTCTGAATGAGAAGGTATTGGTTTTATGTGAAAAATGACTTTCGGGGACTTGATGAAATCTCCATGTTTTGAGACCCCCTGAGTCAGAAAAAAAGGTTTCTACGAAGGTGTCTGTCCGTCTGGCTGTCTGTATGTAGTCTATAGTCTGTCTATAGTCTATAGTCTATAGTCTGTGTACTCGATAACTTTCGAAAGACTGATCGGATTGGATTGCCCTTTGGAACACATTTCAAGGGACCAAAAAGACAGGTCGAGTTCGTTAACCAGCTATTTTGGATTAAAAATGGAAGAGGGGGGATATTTTGAGCATTTTTCTAAACTTTTTTTTCCAGGACTCAAAAATTGTAAGTAGTTTCTTATAAAAGGTAACAAGTGAAACAATTTATCCTCATGATTTTTTTTTGATAAATACAAAGTTGTCAGAGTTTTGACCTCATCAAAATTCAACAATATAAAAGAAAATGATAATTTTCAGCCAAATAAAGCAAGATTGAAAAGAAGGTCCGAGAGAAAGAATGTTTCTTTTTGAGAGCCCTACAAGATCGTGAATACAACTTTTTGAATTTCCTAAAAAAATCAAAATTCCTATTTTGATCGCACAAAAAATAATAAAAAATAATCTGTGAACCCGATAACTTCCGAAAGAATGATCATGTTCGATCGTACTCTGGCACCCATTTTGAGGGACCGAAATTTCAAGTCAAATTCGTAAACCAACTATTTTGGGTGGAAAATGAAAGAGGAGGAGCATTTTGAAAATTTTCTTGGACTTTTTTTCCAATATTCGAAAATTGTAGGTACGGTTTCTTGTAGCAGGTGAAAATTGAGGCAATTTATCCTCATGATTTCGTTTGATAAAAACTAAATTGGCAGAGTTGTGGCATTTTAAAAATTCAAAAATAAAAAAGAAAATGATAATTTTCAGCCAACTAACGCAAGATTGAAATGAGAGTCAGAGAGGAAAAATGTTTCTTTTCGGGAGCCCTACAAGGTCACAAATACAACTTCCTGAATTTTCTCGAAAAATCGAAAATTCTCATTTTGATCGCACAAAAAATAATGAAAAATAATCTGTGAATCCGATAACTTTGGAAAGAATGATTATATTCGATCGTGCATTCACACCCATTTTAAGGGACCAAAAAGACAAGCTACATTCGTTAACCAGCTTTTTGGATGGAAAATGAGAGAGGAGGAGCATTTTGAAAATTTTCGTGTACTTTTCTTCCAATATTCAAAAATTGTAGGTACGGTTTCTGGTAGCAGGTAAAAAGTGAGGCAATTTATCCTCATGATTTCTTTTGATAAAAACAAAATTGTCAGAGTTGTGGCATATTCAAAATTCAAAGATCTAAACAGAAAATGCGGATTTTCAGCCAAATAACGCAAGATTGAAAAGAAAATCAGAGAAGAAAAATGTTTCTTTTCGGGAGCCCTACACGATCAGGAATACCACTTTTTGAATCTTCTAAAAAAATCGAAAATTCCCATTTTGATCGCACAAAAAATGATGAAAAATAATCTGTGAACCAAAGTTTTAGCCAAAGTTAGCCAAAGTTTTAGGCCAGTCCTGAAGATGCGAACTGTAACGTTCGCGAAACGTCGACAAATCTTTTTGTAGTTTGTACACGATCGAAACCCGAAATACCTTATTTCATCATAATGGATCATCGTGAAAGCATTAAATCTCAAATCTGTGAACTCGATAACTTTCAAAGGAATGATCAAATCTGATCGTGCTTTGGCACATTTTTTTAACACTGGAAAAGAAAGGCCCAGTATGTTCGCCAGCTATTTTGTATGAAAAATTAAAGTGGGAGAGCATTAAAAAAATTTTTTTGGATTTTTTTTCCAAGAATCAAAAATGGTAAGTACGGTTCCTTGCAGTAGGTAAACATTGAAACAATTTATACTCATGATTTTTTTTTATAAAAACAAAATTGTCGGATTCGTGGCATTTTAAAAATTTAAAACTAAAAAAGAAAATGAGAATTTTTAGCCGAAAAACGCAAGATATGAACAAAGTTTGGAGGAACAAGATGTATTTTTTCGGGAGCCCTCCAGGATGATCTTTACAACTTTTTGAATTTTCTCAAAAAATCGAAAATTCGAATTATGGTCGTACATAAAATAATGAAAAATAGGAAGATTCATTTTTTGTCAAACTATGCAAGGTGCGGGAAAATATTAATTAAACTTGTAATAATAAATATGAACTAAACTTGTGCACCATGAAAGATCTACAAATTTGGAAAAAATTAACTTTTTGATAGGACAAGTAGTTTTTGCTTCTTTTATAAAAATTCATTAATGAAATGATAAAAACGAAGTTTTGGACAATTGACACAACCCAAGGAAAAATTCACTCGACACAAGTTCTTTACCAGGAAAATATCTTTGTGTTATCAACTTCTTTAACAGGATATGTAGTAAATTATTTATAATTCTTCCCATTGGGCGCGTAGTTTTTCTTTCAAGCCTAGAAAATGAAATTAAAAACTTGAATTTCTATAAAAACTACACAACATGTCAAAAAAAATTGGGCAACATAACTTCTCATAACTGGGCACGATGAGAATGTGCCCACGCCACGGGCAGATTTTTTTGGATAAATTTCTGATGAACGAAATCACGAGCATCAAAAGTTTAGACGCTCCTAAGTTTGTCAAACAAATTTTTTCAGCAAATCGGTAAAATACGTTTCGTCTAACATCCTTTGAAAAAGAACATATTTTATTTTGGAACGATTCTGCGACTTGAGCTTACACAGCCTGCCCGTCTGGAAATGAATTCGGCTATTTGATTTTTATGAAAAATGAAAACATAATGGAGTATTTTCATTACAGTATGTGCAAAGTACTTACTTCGCTGAGTCGAGTCCATTTTTTTGAATAACCAGAGATGCAGTAGGTTTGGGGCTCAAATATGAATGAAACGCATATCTTAATTGTGTGTTTCCTTATCAAATCTCTATCACTGCATGTGCACGAAAAAGAAACGGGAACGCCGAATTTTGTATCTTGTAACTTTTTTATTCCTCACCATGTCCCTATCTTCCATATACTTCCATATCTTCCATATACACCACTTTGCGGTGTCATAAAGATTCTCTCCGACTGGAATTTCATGTAAAGAAAATTCTTTAAAAATCGTTTAAGGGGCTAGTACACAAGTAATTCTAAAAAAATGGAAACTTTTTTTTTCTCATTTGTGGTCACTATATACACCTTAAAAGAGGATAGAAACCAAAATTTGTCTCAAAGCGTGCTGAAAGTGGCTGAAAAACGGAATACGCCGCGAGGCCCCCCGAAGCGCTCGTAACGCACGGTGTGCATAAACCATCTGCCATTTTTTAATTGGCAATTTTGACGTCGGATTCGTTTCCAGCATCTCCAAAAACCCAATAATACCGAGTTTCACTTTTCTAGTCCCCATAAACTGCTCATAATGACATTTATTTACATTATTTATTAACGCGTTTTTCTCGAAAGAGTGTTTTTTAAGCTGGCGGTCATGATTCCGGCCGATGTACTGCATCGATTTGGCTCAAACTTAGAGGAAATTTTCATAAGGTATATCGCTATCGTATGACCCTTGATCATAATTTTTTATCGAAATTGAACAACTTTTTTCAAAAATGTACGTTGCAAAAAACGGTCAAAAACACAAAAACTTCTACCATTAATTCATTTTTTAATATTTTTCAATAATTGAGGTTCATGCGATACCCACGCATGTGCTTTTTAAGAATATTTTTGGATTTTGTGTTTCAGATAAGCCAAAGTGGAGTTATCGTGGCCGCCGGATGAAAATTGATTTTTTTCGGGCTGGCGTATCTCCGCGGGAAGTCATGAAAAAAAATTTTTCTACATTTTTTCTACATTAAAAAAAATTTACAATAATATGTTGAGAAACCCACTTTTACGAAGTAAAGTCTGCTACCCAAAAATAACTGTTAAAAAAAGGGTCTTTATTTGTGTACTAGCCGCTTAATCGGAATTCGAAGATTTCATTCACAATCTTAATATTTAGAAGTCACTTTTTTTTTTGAGTGAACGTTGTCCCAAACTGTGGGAATAAAAGTACAGAAGTCCTTGTAAGACCAGCATATCAGTTGGCCACTTGACCTGTAAAGATCACGGAAAATCCTTCGATGGCATAAAAGAGTCAATCTGTACAATTTTGTGGAAAAAAATACTATAAAACATTTTTTTGCGGAAATCGCTAGAAGAGCATCGAAGAAGCTTAACCTGAAAATTTGGAATCGTTCAGGGGCGGTTTTTGAGAAAACTCAAAAAGTTTTTGGAATTAATATATCTCGAAAACGGTAGGTTTTTGGGAAAATTTGTCAGAACAAAAAATGTTGAGGGCAAAGTTTTCCACAACTTTTTAGGTAGGATCGAAATGTTGCGATGAAAAGTAAAATTAATAAATGGCACTTAAGTACCAAGAAAAGCGTTTTCCCCCTCTTTGGCACAGAAAACAATTTTTTATCGCAAAATTGTCAATAAGAAAGTTGTTCGTCTCGGAAGAACCTACAATATTCATATAAAAATTTTTCTTGTTTGGCAAACGGTGCACGATTCATAGCGTGAGAAACCTGTCACTGTAGATTTCCTATTGTTCCCGTTGAGGGCGACGTTAGTGTGGATACATAATAAATCGTTACTTCAGACTGAATAAATAATTTTTTTTAAGCAGGACTTTCAAATTATTCCTAATTATGATGAATCGTTATTATGAATAAATATTTAATATTAATTATTTTTTTCAAAACTATGCTGACTTCAGTATTGAGCGTGATTTAAGAAGGTTCTTGAAAATTTATATCAAACGAGCTGTGCAAAATGTGCTACTGATCAATTCATATATATTTTGGAAAAATTCGAATTACAAACTGCTTTTTCTTGTTCACATTTCTATATTTTGTCAACGATTTCGGAAACAGTCAACATACTCTGTCTTATCTCGTTTCTTTTGTTTTGTGTTGGGCATGTGTAGCGATATGCGTTATATGACGTATTTTGGAGAGTCGAGATAACTCAATTGTATTTTTTTCTGATAAAATTTTTCCTTGACGTGTATAAGCGACTTTGCTTATGCATGACTAGAGTGGCTTTATATAATCAACGGCTGAAGCAGAAGAGATAGTTTATCATCAATTGAAATGCATTTCGCTATTATTGCCTTTTTCACTTTTTTGTGCGTGGCTCTACTCCTTGGAGTTGTTGACGCAGCCTGCACTATGGATCCTGATTCCAAACAAATATTAAATGGAGGTGTTGGTACAAAGTGTAATATCCCTAATGATTGCTGCAGTGGTAGATGCGATGTTCCCAAAAATAGTATAGGTAAGTCCAAAAATAATGACTAAATACTCAACTTAGGCCATTTTTGTAATCAATTCTTGGACAAATTACATTTTATTTACTTCGAAAAAGTACTTTGAATAAAGTTTCCATAAAATAGTCGGAAACAGCCATAAACGATAAAACCTTCAGACCAATAAAACTTGAATATGTCGTCTTTCAAGGTTTTATAGCCTCATTATATTGGACTTTAGTTTTTCCAGACGTTCAAGGAAGAGAAATTTCTCCATTCTTCTTTACTTTTGAATACATTTAAATAAAATAATTGCCATTTGAGAGAAGTTTAGAATTAAATCTCAAAATACTGTTATCAAATCATGAATCACCCTTTTACTTTCAGGTCAACTGAAAGGGACATGCGCTAAAAATAATTGAGTTGATTGGAACGAAAACCCAGATCTTCGAATTTCCGATCGGCTTCTCTATCGAACAAACGATAAGATGAACTGGGCTCTGTTTCTTCAATAAAGTGTAGCTTTGCAGATATTGGAGTGTAAAGAATAAATAATTCAACAAATATAAAAAAATTGCAGTTATTCAACAATACCCTGAGATAGCAAACATGTGTCTATTTTATGAGTTGGTTCCGACACTGTCCCTACAAGTATCGAATCATGTTCAAAATACAGAAGACTTTCGTTTAGCTGAACTTCCATTTACCTGAACGCTTTCACGCTCGTTTAGCTGAACTCGAGCGGCTCCTCTCCCATCCACCACCAAAAGAAAGCAACTGACGGCAGCAAACAATTAGAAGTCACCTCTAGAAACACCCACGCGGGGGGAGGGAGGGGCAGTGGTGGGAATTTCCTCCGAGTTCAGATAAACGAACGTTTACGTCGCGTAGCGCTTCAGCTAAACGGGAGTCTTCTGTAGAAATTTTGTTGAGAATTTATTTTAGGGCAGAGTCAAATGCCAATCAGCAAGTCACTTTTCTGCATGTCTTACCTGAGATAGACATTTAGTCTGCACAGAATTGACAAGAATGCGTTACATTATCCAGAACCTTTTTTCTGACCAGCAAGTCCTAAATACTCAAAAAAGTTTAGATAAATATAAACAGTTCTTTATCAAATTTTCCATGAAATGAAGTAACTAGTTGTTGAGATGATGATCAGTGAGGAGAGGAAGTTTAGTCCATATTATTCAGGTATATATAAATAATCAATTGGCTTGTTTAAAGAAACGAGCGTAAATTAAGTATTTTTGTTCATTTCACAAAGCAACCCTGGTAATGATAGATTCACGTTCATAAATAGTCTTAACTATCGTCAAAAAGTTTAATCTTCACTGATGATTCTACACTAGGGTAGTCAAAAATTTTTTTTTCGAATTTTCATGCGAAACGCCTAGAAATTTGTTTAAATCCACAAAAAAATAAAAGCATTTTTTTTTGTTGGAAAAAATTATATTCAGAGGTGGCGCAAGCCCCATGAAGTTTAACACGTATTTCCCGTGAGCAAAAAAGACGTTTTTGTAAACTTCATTCAGAATTCTCAATATTAGGTGGATCGAGTTCGAAATTCCCTATTTCTCTCTACAATTAGTCACAGAATGCGATTAAAATATTACTTTTCAAATATCACCCCAAAAAGTCTGTTTTATAGGGTCCCAAAAAACCCCCATGTGTGGGAGAACGGGTTTTTCGAGTTTCTGGCTCTTATTACGATTTTTTGCGGTTTTTTCAATGCAGATTGTTTCATATACATGAAACACTACTTTGCACTGATAATTAGATGTTTATTGAAATTTTTCAAACAACTTATTATTGTTTTTAGCATTTTTCTCTTAGAAAAGGGTTAGAAAGTCAAAGTTTTTCCTGAATTTTTCGACTTATTTTCAACATTTCAGTTCAAGAGAGGTAACAATTAATTAAAGTTAACAAAATTTAAAAAAAAAACAATTTGCTATCAGTTATATTAATATTCTCTTAGAATAATGCTACAAAGTTGCGTTTTTTTCAAAAATTCTCAATTCTTTGTCATTCTTACACTTAGAGTAAGTAATTTTCAAATTGATTTCATCAAAAATAGTTGTTTAAACAATTTATTATCATGGCTTATAATATTTTCTTTGCTCAATGCTAGAAACTTCCCGTTTCTTCTGAAATTTCTAACTTTTTGGCCACTTTTCACTTGAAGTGAGTTATTATTTGATTCAACAAACATGCTTTCTAAAACAATTTATTCTTGTTTATAACCATTTTCTCTTAGATAAGTGCTGAGAAGTTGTGATTTCTTATGAAATGTTTAACTTTGCACTGAATGGAATTTGAATGGAATTCAATTAATTTGAATTGATTCAATTGTTGATTAAATTAGATTGTTTTTTAGATAAAATACATTTTTTTCATTTAATATCAAGCATTATATATATTTTTTTTTAATTTATATTTTCAGGCCGAAAATTCAACTCTTTTGCTGAAAGTTGAACTACTTTCAAAAAAATTCAATTTTCGCGTTGAAGATCCATAATTTTTGTAGAAAATTCGAAATTCGAATTTTACTGAATGGATTCAGTTTCTTTGTTTTAATTAATTTTTTTAACATTGGGAAAAGAACAAGACAGAATTTACTCAAAAGAATACAATACTATTAGGAATATGATTCTCTCTAATGTTTATTCATTATTTGTTCACACCTGAAAAGGTCAAGCAAAGTTGAATAGGAGATAGCCATAAACAATAGTCATTTGTTTTACCAATGCTTTTTGTTAAATTAAATTACCCATTAAGTCATTCCAAGTGAAAACTGTTAAAAAAGTTAAAAATTTCAGAAAAAAACCGCAAGTTTCTATCAGTAAGCAAAGAAAATATTATAAGCAATGATGATAAAGTGTTTGAACAATAATTTTTTTGATATGAATTGATTATTAACTCAATCTTATCCAAAAGTGATTTAACGTAAAAAATTTATGGAAAAACCCGCAACTATGTAATATTAATCTAGAAGAATATAGCAATAACAATTTACAGTTTGTTTAAACAATTATTTTTGCTGAATAAAATAAAATAATAACTTACTTCAAGTGAAAAATGGACAAAAAGTTGATAATTGATAATAAAAAAATTGTTTGAATAATTTTTTTTGGTAACTTTGATTGAACTGGAACGTTGAAAATAAGTTAAAAAATTCAGAAAAAACTCCAAATTTTCAATATCAAGTAGTATTTCATGAATTTGAAACAATCTGTGTTAAGGGAACCGCAGAAAAATCATAATTAACGCCAAAAACTCTAAAAATCAATTTTTTCACTTATGGGGGTTTTTCGGTACCCTATAAAATAGACTTTTGGGGGTGATATTTGGAAAGTAATATTTCATTCGCATTCTGTGACTAATTGTGAAGAGGAAAGGTGAATTTTGAAATCGATTTACCTAATATCGAGAATTGTGAATAAATTTTACAAAAGCGTCTTTTTTCTTATGGGGCTTGCGCCACCTCTATATATTATTTTTTTCAACACAAAAAATGCTTTTTTTGTGGATTCGAACAAATTTCCGGTCATTTTCTGATTACATTCATATCATATTCTTTAAAATAGATGTATTTTCATGACTTCTAATTCATGTTCGTCGTTTGAATAAAACTTGTTTCCGAATCCATTAGCTAATGCTTGTTTTAGGAAGAGGGAATTGTAGAATTTTCGAATTAATAATTCTATTTATTCCTGGCAGAATTTTCCCTTGTGTGAACTACAAGCTTAGAATGTATTTCACGAAAAAAACATTCGCATGAGAGTTGGAAATACTATAGAATAAAAACAAGCAATTTTTTCAGTGTTGAAACAAGAATAGTTTTTCGTGACCAGGAGAATTTATTGGGATACTACTGTAGGTTTTAAAATATTGCAAAAATTCCAAAAAGAAGATTAATCTAGAAGGAGCTTATCAAATTCATTTTACTTTCACATTTGAAAGGTGGATTATTAAAGAGTATGTTAAAAAGACTAAAAAATTGGTGACCTGATATTGATCGACGGTTTTTTACTCTATCTGTTGAACAGTGGATAGCATATAATCGTTGCAAAAAGTAAATTGATAAAAAAAAATTTAATATCGCCTAAGAGCCTTGCATAATTTAGATTTCTATCAGGGTGTATAAAACCGAAACATCGAGTATATGTTAAGCATATGTTACTGACACGATTTCTCTCTATTTTATTTTAATCTACTAAGCGAGACAGCGTGTTTTGCATTTGTATACGAATAGATGAGTACATTCAATGAGACATCCAATGTACGAAGAGCGACATGAATTTTGCATATTGGTTTTTTCGTCACCTAGGGAGAAATAATCTACTTTACTGTACGGCTTGGGTTCGAGAAAACACTGAACATCCAGAAACATGAAGATTTCAAGGAAGCGACTTTTATTTAGAGCTCATGTTAAAGATCTTCCCCATGCTAATTCTAGACCTTTGTGATACAACTGGTTCAAGAACTTATAAAAATCATATTTTTTCAAGATAGTTCTGAAGTTAGAATCAAATGGATCATTGTAAATTTTCATCGCATATATTTGAGGATACAGAGCTGGAAAGAATTCTCCTCATGATTAGGCCAACAGAATTTGGGAGAAATTCTGGATTTTTTATTATTCCTGTGAAACTGTACTCCCACTTTTAAGAAATCTGAAAAATGTTAAGAGTTCTGAGTACTTTTCCAATAGTTCCAGAGTTCTTGATATGTTTTAGCAATAGTTCTAACGTTTAAGAGGTCAAAAATCTACTTTTGGAAATCGAGGCTAATTTCATCTTTCCTCCCCCCTACTTCCGGAAAATTGACATTTTTTCAGAGTTATGAATACAGTTAGGATAGTTTTTGAGTTACTGATGAATATTAGAAATAGTTCTGCCCAATTTCATGAAAAATACACTAATTTATCAAAGCTGGCCCCCCACTCTTCAGATTTTTTTTGTTGATCCTCCAGTTTCCCAAGAGTTCAAAGACTTCCAAAGAGAGTTATGTTCCCTCACGAAAGAGTTTCAACAAAAAATGTAATCGCACTTTCCAGTATAATAAAAATTGAAAGAACTACAGTGCTTTGGAAATGAACCAAAACATTGAGTTTTGAAATTTTGTCAATTCCAAGAGTTCTGATTGGAGTTCTGGTTTCCACAAGATAAGTTCTATAGAAAGTTCATGGCACTTGTTAATAAAATGAGAATTAAAAGAACTACAGTACCTTGAAAATGAACCAAAATTTTGAGTATTCAAATTTTGACAGTTCCAAGAGTTATGATTATGGTTCTGGTTTCTACAAGAAGAGCTCTACCAAAAAGTATGCTTGCACTTTCAATCGAATAAAAATTGGAAGAACTACAGCACTTTGAAAATGCACCAAAATACTAAGTTTCTAAATTTTGATAGTTCCAAGAGTTCTGAATTCCACCAGATGAGATCTCCAAAAAAGTTCAATATCACTTGTCGATGGAATGAAAATTTACAGAACTACATCACTTTGAAAAAGAACCAAAATTTTTAGTTTTGAAATTCCGGCAGTTTCAAGAGTTCTGATGAAAGTTCTGGTTCCTACAAGAAGAGTTCTTCCAAAAAGTGTAATTGCACTTTTGAATAGAATAGAGATTGAGAAAACTTAAGCATTTTGAAAATAAACGAAAATCTTGAGTTTTAAAATTTTGACAGTTCCAAGACTTCTGAATAAAGTTCTGGTTTCTTCACAAGGAAAGTTCTACCACAAAAAGTAATTGCACTTTTAAATAGAATGAAAATTGGAGTTCTCAAGATTCAAAATTTCAAAAAACCCAAAAACCTGAGAGCTAGAATTCTTGAAAGTTATAAAATATTGGCGAATTTTCGAATTGTGAAATTTTTCAATTCAGAGACTTCTAAACAGAGTTACGTTCTCTCACGCAAGAGTTCTAACAAAAAGTGTAATTGCACTTTCCAGTATAATAAAAATTGAAAGAACTACAGTCCTTTGGAAATGAACCAAAACATTGAGTTTTGAAATTTTGTCAATTCCAAGAGTTCTGATTGGAGTTCTGGTTCCTGCAAAATAAGTTCTATAAAAAAAGTTATGGCACTTGTGTTCTGGTTTCTACAAGACGAGTTCTACAAAAAAGTTCATGGCCCTTGTTATAGAATGAAAATTGAAAGAACAACAGCACTTTAAAAATGCACCAAAATTTTGAGGTTTGAAATTTTGGCAGTTCCAAAAGTTCTGGTTAGTATTCGGGTTTCTAAAAGATGAGTTCTACAAAAAAGTTTTATGGCATTTGTCAATAGAATGAAAATTGAAAGAACTACAGCACTTTGGAAACGAACTATCAAAATGTCAAAACTGAAAATTTTTGTTCATTTTCAAATTGCTCTAGTTCTTCCAATTTCCATTCTATTTAAAAGTGCAATTACTTTTTTTAATAGAACTTTTCTTGTTAAAAACCAGAACTTTATTCATAACTCTTGGAACTGTCAAAATGTTAAAACTGAAGATTTTTGTTCATTTTCAAAATGCTTAAGTTTTCTCAATTTTGATTCTATTCATAAGGGCAGTTACACTTTTTGGTAGAAAAAACTCTGTTCAGAATTTTTTGAATCGCCAAAATTTCACAATGCGAAAATTCGCTCATATTTTGTAATTAATAAGTATTCTAACTTTCAGGTTTTTCAGTTTTTTGAAATTCTGTTTCTTGAGAACTCCATAAATCTTGAGAAACTAGAAGATTAGCAAAAAAAATCTGAAAAGATTGGGGCTAGCTTTTTACATTCTCAATCTGAATGAGAAGGTATTGGTTTTATGTGAAAATTGACTTTCGCGGATTTGATGAATTCTCCACGTTTTGAGACCCC
>WSXT02053246.1:0-27487 GCA_011762715.2 Neuroterus valhalla
TCAAAACGCCCCCCCCCCCCTCCTCTGATTCTTCATCCAAAATAGCTGTTTAACGAACTCATCCTGTCTTTTCGGTTCCTCAAAATGTGTGCCGAAAGGCAATCCAATCCGAACATTCTTTCAAGAGTTATCGAGTACACAGATTACAGACTGCAGACTACAGACTACAGACTACAGACAGACAGACAGACACCTTCGTAAGAATCATTTTTTCTGACTTAGGCTTTTAGTAGCATTTGATCCTTTGCTTTCCAGTTCACGAAAACTGCTTAAAAAATCGATGTAATCTTCGTCTCCCGAGGCAGTTGCATTATTAGTTTAACCTTCTTTTGTAGAATCAAAGTTTTGTGACTCTAAACAGTTAGCACCTAATGAGAACAATAGTGATAGTGCCTCATGTAGTGACTAAAGATTGTATATCAATAATATGGAGAGCAGTTTTCCACATTAGAATAGAATATTTTTGAAATTAGTTACTAAAATAGGAATAGTTACTGCAGTGAGCGCTGCACTCAGTGAAAAATTTGTATTATATATCATTTCAAAATAAACTGCGTCACTTTTTGATATTTTTTATCATTTTGTTCATGACATTCCTTAACCCTATTCTTTGCTGAATTATTATCATTATTCACGATTTACGTACTTTGCATGTTTGTAGTAAATTTATTAACCTTGTAACACACTTTGAAGCATAAATATCCAATATGATTCGGAATGTTCAAATCGATTCTAATTTATAACAAAGAAACAGATCCGCCATGTTCAAAACACATTTCCCGTTATTTTAATGTTCATATTTCGTTCATATTTGGAATCAGCGACTCAAAAAATCCTTATATTTTATATTTTATCTAAATCAGAAAAGACCTTCGAATTTTGGCCAGATTTTCGCGATTTGAGACCACTGTGAGGTGTTCCGGTATGTTATTGAGCAGAGAGATAGGAAAGAGTAAAATTGTTATGCCAGCGTTATAAACCGACAGACAGGTCGCGAAGTTTCTTAATTTCAGCGTTACGTAATCGAACCTTCCTGGAATTTGACAAACTTTGCATCTCGCTTTTTTCAAGTGGAGACTTTTTTATGCATACATTCAAAATTGACCGAATCGCAAAATAAAAATGAAATTTTTATCTCCGAAATCTTTAAAAATATGAAATTATAATCAATCACTTTTAGACATTCGACATAATAATATTAGTCTGATCATTTAGTGGAAATGTATCTCATTAATTAGATATTTCCCCATTGTGTCAATTATTTATTATTCTGAAATCAGAAACTGTATTCATGACTTTAATACTCACTTCATTTCAGATAATCACGGGTATATCATCAATGTCCCAACAGAAGGCTTGTTTTAAAAGAAAATTGTTCGGCTCTTCAATAATATAGTGTGCAACGTGCTAGAGAAATAGGCGATTTTGGACAAGAACCGCAGTTGGACAAGGTATCGCCTATATTTGAAACTCGGGACACACGCCATTTTGTCCAATTACCGCGAAGTAGAAATGCGGCTGACGATTGAAAGAATCTATAACGATGTTATAGATTCGGCAATCGATTGATGGATAAACAATTCGAAGGTTTTTCCCACTTTGTGGACGTAGTACCCATAGCTCACGTCGGACAACTTTGACATCAAATTTCCTTTTTCCCACGCTGATAACTTCGCCGTCTGTCAACGAGCCTCCAAATTCGTGTTTCCCTTGCGAGTGTTGAACAAAGATCGATTTTTTCTCGACTCAAACAAAATTTTTTAAAGTGAACATTAGGATAAGTTGGGAATAGATAAATTGTAGAAATTGGAATGTTCGTAGACACTCAAGGGCTTTTTTGAAATGAAAATGAACTTACAAAAATATTAGGATATCTGGGAGATCAAGAAACAGATTGTAATATTCCGAAAATTGGTAGTGTTCCTTGTTTTAATTCCTTTAATACCTCGATTTTTTCGTGAGTCCATTCCAATCTTAAGAAAGACTTCCAGTTTGAAAAAAGTGTTAAATGTTTTTATAGAAGCAAAACATGGAAGTTAATTACAGGGGTTTATTAAACCATAATCATCTCGTGCAGAATGGTATCCTGATATTTAGGAAAAAGATAGAAGACTCTGGGCACTCTCGAAAATGTAAAAAATCATTTTAATTTGAAAACTTGAAACGTTGCAGACAGTAATTTTTTAGGTACATTTTGTCAGCGCGCTTTACCTAGATTTGAATCGATTCATTCCACATCCAGTAAACTTTATGAGAGTGTTAATACGCTGCTTTCGGGCATTGTATTACTCGCGATTCCTGGAATTGGTTTTTTCGACCTACCGTAGTATATATTTTATATGGTGTGTTACGATATTATTGCTGTTTGCTGACCAGGGAAAAATATATATCATGAGCTTGATACATATCCTCTTTTTCGACTTTTTTTCCAATTCGTTTGCCCAGTCGACAAACGGCAATGTTTGGCCCGCCTTACATCACCTCAATTTTCGATTTTTCAACATACTTTCAAGGAAATATCGTATGCATCGCGGCCTGAAGCAGGTGTTTTTCAACGACGCTGAAGTTAGCTATACACATAGATTTGAAATTTTGAACACCGATTATAAAAAAACTAACAGTTCTATAATGAAACTGAGGCTACCATTGAATTCGTTCCAGCAATATCTCTTGGAGATTTTCGGAACAGATTGAAAAAATAAAGTATCAATAAATACTGGGAAATTATTATAAACAAATGTATCCATACGAAAACAATCCGATAGCGTAAACAGATAACGGATAGGAATGCGCCGTGAAGATTTGTCAATGGCTGCAGAAGAAAAATTATTTGAACAATTAAAATGGTTATGGATTTTATCTTATCGTTTTTGATTATCCATCTTCCGAGAAAGTAAAATAACGTAAACAGGAGGAGGTTACATCTCAAACAACACCTCTCAACCTTTTGGGATTGATAATTATTTAATTAGGCTCATTGTACGTCACGTTCATCATGTAGTCCCGTTAATTAGGAAAAAACTCTTGAAAAATGTAAAAATAATCATTCGAACCATTTTTTAACCCCTTCACACACATTGAAAGCCCGCATATATAGAATTTAATTTCAGCACTCTCATTGAAAGAAGACTAACAACAGTTCCTCCAGAAATCCAAAGACATCAATGGATTCTCCCTGGAAACACCCTTTGGAGATTCGGAAATCAGAATGAAAAAATTATTCTTGCAAACATTATATTGTTTGTAATTTTTAGGATTTTGAAACAATCAATAAATAAACAATCAAGGAATAATAATTTAGGTTTCATCTCAACTTAGGAAAGTTCATTGTAGTCATGTTTATTAGTAGAAATTTCGAAAATTGCAAAAGTAATAATTTTCACAATTTTCTTAAACCCTCTACGGCCACAACACACCCTAAAATCCTGCTTATAGAGACTTGACTTTCAGGACCCTCATTAAAAAAGCACTAACAGTTCTTTCAGAAATGCAACCATTACATTGTTTGTAATTCACAGGATTTTTAAAACAATCAGGGAATAATAATTTAGGGGTGCTCTCAACGTAGGAACGTTCGTTGTAGTCACGTATATTAGTGAAAATATTGAAATTGCAAAAACATTATTCTGAATAATCAATTGTCTATTCTGATTTCTAAATCTCCAAAGATTTTTTCCGGGGAGAATCCATGATGTCTTTGGGTTCCTGAAAGATCTGTTAGTCTTTTCTTATTGATAGTCCCGAAATCTAAATCTGTATCTAGTAATAAACGAGACTGCAGTAAACGTTTCTACTTTGAGATTGATGGAGGATTCTCCATTGTTATTCCTTAATTGTTTTAAAAAATCCTGAAAACGCTAAACAATATAATTGTTTAAACACTTATTTTTTCATCATGATTTTCGAATCTCCAAAGGTATTGCCAGAAAAAATCTTTGGATTTCTGAAAAAACTGTTAGTCTTTTCTTCAAGAGAGTCCCGAAATTCAAACCTATATACGCGGGCTTTTTTTATGTGTTTTGAGTGTGGAGGGGATAAAAATAATGCCTGAATAAACAATTGTCAATCGCGCATGATTGGGAAGTTTTGTTTTAGATGTTACCTCCTCTTGCTTAACGGTATTTTACTTTCTTGAATGTTGGATAGTCGAAAACGATAAAAAAATTATGAATATTTCATTTGCTCAAATAATTATTCTTTTTGCAGCCATTGACAAACGTCCACAGGACATTTCTATATGTTATCTGTATATGCTATTGGAATTTATTATTCGGATTATTACATTTGTTTAAACCAATGTCCAAATATTTATTAACAATGTATAGGTTTGAAAAATAATTTTTTAAATCTGATTCAAATATCTCCAAGAGATATTGCTGAGACGAATTCAGTGATATCCTTAGCTTCATGATATGACCGTTTGTTTATAAAATGGGTGTCCAAAATTTCAAATCTATATGAATACAGGTAGAGCTAATTTCAGCGTCGTGCTTTTTATGGAACTCGATGTTGCAGAACGAGTCGTAGCGTCACCATCGCGTCTAGGGCACCAGAGGCGATGGTGCCCAAAACCGAAGACGAGTTCTGCAAATATAGCGCCAGACGCATAATAGATGATAACAGTTGCATGCTTCATATTATAGCGTTTCACGGTCACTCACACTTCCCTACGAACAAATGACAAGATTCTTACGGTATGTGTCATGTATTTCATTTATCCATCTCTCCATTATTACTATGACATCTCATCTCCCCAACTTCCTCATAAAATTCTCATCTTTCCTTTACGATACAGCCACATTCCAGTAACACATCTTTTGTTCTTTCCCTGATTCATTATCTGTAACTTTTTCTTCCCCTTTTTTCTCATTTTCTCCTTTCCCAATCTCTTTTTAACCCTACCCCCATCTTCCTCGTATTCTTCCATACTCAAACCTTGTACTCTCTTCGTTCCCTCTTTCTACCTACACTATTTCCCTCAAATTGTATTGCACACGTCTTTCGCCACATGCCGAATCATCCTCTATTTTCAATTCACTTTCATATAACAATCTTTTTTTTGACATCACCTCCGTCTTGTCTTTTCTTTCCTCTAATTCCACCACCACCATTTTTTCACTCTTTCCTCGTCCCTTCCTACTCTTCTCACTCCTTCTACCTGTATCCTCGCGTTTATTCTTTTAGGCACGTCTTCTACACCTTCCTTCAAATCCCATCCGTTTAATCTTATGGCTTTTATCACTTTATTTTTTCTTCTTTCGTCTCTCTCATTGCTTTCCATTATTCTTTCTATTCTAATCTCAACGCTTTCTTATTCACTTTCTCATTTTCATTTCCAGCCTTCAAACTTTTGGATTGCGACTCGCATTCCTTCCAATCTACTTTCCAACTCTTTACTTTTTGCTTAGGCTTCCCCCACTTCTCTAAATTTGCTGCAGGTCCCACATCCCCTTCTCTAAATTTTTCCAAACTTTTCCCATTCTTTTATTCCTCTCCTTAGTTCAGCAATTCTCTGTTGATTTTCCTGTTTCACTTCTCTCCTTGTTCCTCCTGTCTCTTTTCCTGCATTTCCATTACCTCTATCGTCATTTTTAGAATTTTTTCGTAATTCACCTCTTCTATCGGACCTCTACCTTTATCTCTGCGTTTGTCTTTTTCCAGCGATAACCCGAACATTTCTGGAGTTTTCACTGTTACATATAATTCTTCTGTATTCTTAGTACATCTCCTGCCCCCTCTTTCTCTTTCAGTGAACCCTTTCAGTGAACCCTTTCAGTGAACGATTCCAAGTTCTTCGCCCTCGACTTCTCCTTTTCTACTGTTTCCCTATATTTACCCCTTATATTTTTCTCGTTTTCTCCCGCCTTCGATGTTTCAAAATTTCTTCCTCAGAACCCTTTTCTTTCTTGCTTTCACATTCCTCGCTACTCATCAACATTCCGGACATTCTAGATTGCCTCTTTTCTCTCTCTTTCTTTCTAATATTTCTCTGGTATGTTTGCGAAATTTCACTCCCTTCCTCTTTCTTCACCTTTTTCGAACTTCCACGCCCTCTTTATTCGCCTAACTACCATCTTTTCTCCTCTAAGTTCCTCTCTCAACATATTCCCCCAGACAACTCCAATTCACCTCCATTACCCATCTCAAGAATCTTTTGAGAAGACTTTCCACTCTTTTTTGTCCCTTTTATCCCTAAATCTCCAATCCATATCACAAGACCGCCCAGAGCAGCACAGCGAAGGTCTGAACCCTTTTCATTCAGTTGGCCTCAGATCTTTTACCTCCGATGCTACAAACTTATTCCTCTATTTTACATTCACATTCAAACGCCACCTGCTTCAAACACGAACCCTTAGTAACAGAATTTCCCCCTTGGTTCCATCGTCTTTTCGTTCAACTTCCAGTTGAACTTCACTTTACTGATTCGTTTCTGAAGCATATTATCTAAGTCTTACTTACATTCACCGCTAGTTATTCTTCTCTCACGTATTCTTTGCTAAGAGTACATCATCCGCGCATGCTAGCCCCTGCAAGAATTCCTTTCATTCTTTCTATCAGCCCCCCCCCCCTCTCTCTCCCACCCTCTTTCGCCCCAAAACTCTGTGAAATACCTGCTTTTCTGAACTTTCCATGGAACTTTTGCATATATTTTTCATATAACACCGACATAAGTGCGATTTTTATATATTTCTCAACCTTTTGTACGCTCATCTTTCTTTATCAGCGGCATTACCAGTAGCGTCCTTTATTCTTCCAGCATCCTACACCCCTCTATACTCTGTTACATTCATTTCACATCTGGTAATTCACTTCTTCTCCTCCATACTTTAGCGCTTCATTTTCCATGCCACCTTCTCCTATTGCTTTATTTCTTCCTATCCTTTCAATTGCCTTGCCTGATTCCTTCCTGCTTGTCTCATTTCCATATCCCCCTTTTTTCTCCTTTACCTTTCACGTTTCCTTCCTTATCATCCGTTCCTCAGCCTCCAACAAACCTTCGAAGTAATCCATGCAATCATTAATTGGTATCTCCTCATTCACCCCCTCTCTTCTTCCCGTCCTCCTATTTACGACCTCTCATTTCTTCTCTAAGTTGACTGCTTTCTCTACGTCTTTCATACATCTTTTCTCCTCCTTCTGCCTTTTCTCTTGCAACATTCTCTCATAGTCTCGTTTTCTCCTATAATTCTCCCTATTATCAATCTCTCTGCTCCTCCATTTACTCACATGTTCCGTTATTCTCTCTTTACCCTCACTTTCTCTTTCAGGTTCAGCAGTATCCTTCCTTCCCGATCTGTTCCCCTAGGTTCCGAATTCCTTATAAAAATAATTTCCTCTTCATACAATACCTCCCCTTCCACTCCCTTGTCAAATCATTAAGGTCTCCCTCAATTTAAAACCAACGGTATCTTTTCGTCGTCCATATACTTTCTTATAACTTTCCATTCCTCTTCTACTTCTCTTTCTCTATAAACGCATGCTAACGCTACCCTTACTTTCCTACCTTGGTTCTTCTAACAGTTATTCTATCCTTTTGTTTTACTATCTTCCTCTGATCCCTGTTCTATCGATAACCCCTTCCTCACCCCTGAAGACATGTTTTTCATTCTACTTTCTTTCACGTGATCCTTTCTTGACCCTTGTATCTTCGACCCATATTCTTTTGTTGACTTCGTTTCTATGACCTTCGAGTCTTTCTTTTTCGTACATGTTTTACTCATAATTATAATGTCCTACTTATTCACGTCCCCCTGGAAACACGTATCCTTGTTTTTCATTGCTGGCACATTCCAGTTTGCCTTCCCCCTCCTGCTTCTCTTGTCCTTGTCTGTATTCGTTCACGACTCCCGTAGAACCCGACGCAGTACCTTTGCTCTTTCTTCCATGTTCTATATTTTTCTCTAAACCTTGAAAAGTTCTTACTTCTTGTACTTACTAAGTTTCTTTCTCCCATACCCTTTGGTTTATCATCCATGTTCGACTCTTTTCCTGCCAAGTCATATCTTTTTGTATTCTTTCTATTCTTCCTTTCAACAAGTTCTTCTTCCACATTATTTCAAACCTCTCCTCCTTTCATCCTAATGTCACCAGAAACATGCCTATCCTTCTTTCTTTCCTCGGGAATTTTCAAATTCAAAACAGTTTGGAATTTTGCGATAATTTTCAACTGTTATTTATTTGCATGATTGTGATCTGGTAACGTGACACTAGATAGCGCTTGGTTTTGCACCAATTTGTCCTTGAACACATTTCATTTCATCAATTCCACATATTTATAGATCTATTTCTAGAATAAGATTCAAACTACACAAAGAGATATTTAACTACGTTCTGGTTTCATTAACTTGCTTCGTTTTGGCGGCAACTTCACACTCGTCTCAAATCAGTCAGTTTTGTCCCTCATGCCTCCGCTACACTGGAGGGTTTTCCTTTACAGTTTCAGAATCTATCCGTCAAAAGGAGCCTCATTTGAAAAATCTTCGATAACTTGGAAGATATACTTGTGATTTGAAAGAATTGGCGGAAGACTTTGTTTTTTGTGGATATTTTCCTACAGAAGAATGGAAGAAAGCTTCAAATACGTCTCTGTCGACGCAGATTTTTGTACATATCAAAACGATATAATGAATAAAAAAAAATTGATTGCATTAAGGATATGACGCCCATTAAACATCATTGAAAAATAGCACTGTACCTTAACTTTCAGCAGCAAGTGGATTCTTATGCTGATCCCGCAGTAAATGTTAGGAAATACCTAAGAAGTCCAGGGTTTAATCCCTGAACCTGTACGGCTACAAACTTCATATGTGCATGCGCTAAAGTTCTGATCTTCCGCATTTCACCTTGAGCCACCTTTCCACTATTTCACCATTCTGTGCAAACACTCCACGGATGCTGAAGTGAAAAGAAATCAGACAGCCCAACAAGGCTTACGGATACATCCATGTGTAGAAAGGTTGACATGAAATGATGAAACAAATCTTGAATGGATATCTGAATGAATGTCTAATTATATGATGCTGTGGAAAGAAATGTGTTCTCACCCGAAATTGTTTCCTTTCAGCTAAATTAATTATATCTGATGAGGGTCAAATGTCAGAACGTAAGATAACGCGTCTGCAATTTTTCTGAAATCTACAAGTCGGAGCTTATCAATTTTTTTTAAAAGTGAGGTCAACGCTATCTTATATATATTTTTACAAGTGGACAGTTACATTTGTGAATGGAGCTCGGTCATAGTTCATGACACGATGAAAAATTTGGAGGATTTCGAACTAGAATGTTGTGCGAAATTTCGTCAAAACCATAAGGAAGCACTAGATTTCTGATGAAAGTGGAAAGATTTCTGCAATTTAGGAAAAATCGATCAGATAGGCGGAGTAGTTTCCGGAAATTCAGGAAATATGGCAAAAAGTCCAGTGTTTGCAGAAATTACGTAATCATAGGAAATTATTCCGGTGAAAATCAGAGAATATTACAAAAAACAGGGATATTTATCATCTCTTTTCAGAATTTTTGCCATGCAAATTATGTAATATACTTGTCGTAAAGGATGGTAAATTTTTCCTCAGTCCTACTATGTATGTATGTATCCACTGACTCGCAAGAAACGATTTTGACAAAGGTATCTGTCTGCCTATAGTCTGTAATGTGAAGGCATGATTACTTTCGAAATGAGGGTAATATTCGATTGCACTTTGGTGCGATTTTCCAAGGCCTAAAAAAGAAGAAAAGTTCGTTAACTAGCTTTTTCTGTCATATGGTTATGGTTCTATCCACCGGAAATATTTTTCGAAAAATGGACAATTCAATTTTTTGGCTAATCTGTGCAAAATACAAAAAAAGAAGTGAAGAAAACTTTTGGTAACTCAAACAGATCTACGAATCTCATGTCTATTTTTTAAATAAGATGCTTCTCTATTTTTCTAATCCACCAAAATTATCTTCAAATATGCTTCGGATCTCTTTTCGATACGGTGTATCGTTTTTGTTTTTATCGTACAAAATATCGAGTGCGAGTATTACAATGAGAATGTGTTCCGTAAGGCCGATAGACAGGCAAATTTTTCTAGTTAATTCAATATCAGTAGGCAGGTTGTCTGATACTTCATTGTTTTAAATATGGTGATACAGTTTTCGTAACTTATTGAGAATAGAAGAAAACGTCTTGCCACCTTAGAATGGACCGAAAAACATCCCTTCTGGACGTGTATCTCTTACCGTGATTTCATGCAGATATTCACATATTAAGCAGAAATTTATATCTTTTGTTTATTTTCGAAAATCTGTACATCACGTCTCTCACAAGGAACCAAAGACACTCTTTAGGATACCATCAATTCCATCATTTTTCACGCATCTCTCACTGTTATTGCAAGAGATAAATATTCTCAAAACTTCATTCCTCGAAATGTTTGAGAATATAACTGCGGATGATATAAAAATATTAGAACATCTTTGTTTGTGGTTCTTAAGGAATAGTTATAATTTTGAGGCGTCGCTAAATCTTGTAGCGATATAGGTTGGAATTAAGACCTAATTGAAACAGCTGCAACATCTTCTGAAACATTGACGGTTTCAAACCGTTAGTTTCAAAAATCGATCAAAGAAATTCTGTAATGTTCTATGCTATATTGCCGTATATCGCTTACCCTGGCAGCTGGGGATGAAACTTTTCCTGCAATTATTAACTAATAAAATCTACCAAGGACATGCTTTGGATGTTAAGTGCGTCACTTGGGAAACATCCTAAATTTTTTTTAACGACTTCTGAATTTTAGGAGTTGAAATGACTGATTCATTAGCAGCTGGGGAGACGAACCTTTTTCTCCAATTATGTACTTATTGTACAATTCCTGAGTACTTACTTATTGTACAATCATTATGTACTTATTGTACAATTGTTGCAATTATGAAATTATTGGATTCCAGATTAGAAGCATGGGACATGTTGTAAAGTTTTTTATTGATTTTTGAGATATAATGACTATTTTTTCCTTCAGCTAGGAGATAAACATTTTTTTACAGGTACAATTCATCAAAATCTACTATATTCATGCCTCAGACTTTGGGTTATAAGCTTGGAACACATTCTAGAGTTTTTTTTCTTCATTTTCGAGACATAGGTGTTTGAATTGACTGCTTCCCCTATACCTATTTCTTATCTACTAGTAATTATTTGCTATCCTTGTCTACTATTTAAATTCTTCACATTAACCTTATTCTAAATTTCTCTCCTCCTTACACATCTATTCCTCCTCCTCCTTCCTTCCCTCCCTCATCATCTCACCCAGCACCGCCCCTTTACCCATCTAGGGAAATGCGTGCGAGGTAAAGCGAGAAAGGCAAGGCAATGAGAGCGAACGAGAAGCAAGCAAGAAAACTTTAAAAGGCTCTCCCTCCTCTACCTCCTCTACAGTGAGCCGTAAGTTAAGACTTACTTTGAATTCAGTTGAAGAACAACCTGTTGTTTTCATAAATGTAGCTTTAGATAATTATCACACTGATACTGGATCTTCAGCTAAACAGCTGAAAGTGACGAATTTTTAAGAAAGTATTGCAGGTAAAAAATCTGTTCTACCTTATCACCTCAAGCATATCTCCGAAAGAACGAAACACAAGAAAGTAATTACAAAAGCGACGTGTGCGAGATTGATGTTTCAAATTCAGAGACCCAACTCATAAAAGACCTGTTGTATGGGCAGCAGCAGAAGAAATTTTAGAGTTAGTTCCAGAGAAAAGAGGTATAATAGGAAATGTACTCATAAAAATGGTGACGGATGGAGGTCAAAATTTTTGGAAAATATGTTCAACAATATTTATAAAACCTGCCTCACTGGAAATGAACAAACAGAGTCTCTATTCTAAAGGTGGTACTTGTGCCAAAAAGGCCAAATTAAAAAGTGTCAAAAGGCTACTATTGTTAGCTTTTAAACCAGATGTAAAAGAACCTTATGAAAATGTACAGTACTCATTCAATCAAACCAACGTCAACAATATTCCTTTCTAGTTACTCAGAAACTTGAAACTTTTACTCGTCGTTAATGGTCAACAGACAGACTTTTTGATGTACCCTTGCCCGCACTCTTTTATTTCACTCAAAGAACCAAGTACTTTGGAGTTAGTAACGCTTATTCACGCTGTAAAAGTTATGGAGATGTAAACAATTATCATGAGTAGCGTACTCTTGCAGGAAGAAATATGAAACTTGCAATGGAAAAACATTGGCACTACTCACTCACCTTTCTTCAAAAAAGATGTTGATGTATTTGTTATCGAAAAATATCCAATTCACGGGGTGCTTGCTTGAGAGATCAGGATGCGACCCGTGTCGGAGCGACCCGACGCGACGTTGCACAGGACGAGGGTGTCGTTTGAAAAAGAAACAGGCTGGACTTACTTTTGCTGTGTATTGTTTTTGAAAGGTCTTACCTCTTATGTTGGCCGAGTAAGCTCGTGTGTATTTAATCTGCTGAACAATTCAATGCAAGCCTCTGTTTACTTAAAATTCCGCGCCTCAAGCGAAGGTTTTGGATTCAAAACTAAGATTAAAAATGAAATCATGTTTTTTTCTGTTCGCGAAAAACACGCAACGAATTCTAAGACTGATCTAAAACCTATCCCTGCTTCCTTCTCTTACACATCCCTTGCTCAAAATTTCCCATATCAATTCCACTTTCAAATCTTTGCATATCAATTCCTTATTTTCCAGTAGTGCAACGAGGCTGGAACCAAACGAGTTACGCTTACCCCGAAAGGGACTTGGCCTAATGGTATAATAATAATACAATTTTATGGTAATTATCGGTTAATTTAAAATTCCTGCTAATTTCTTGTATTGATCAAATATATTATGACATTAATTCAAAAAAGAAACGAACAAAATTTTTCCAATTGCGGAAATCGGAACCGCTGTACCATCACGTGCACGCCGTAGTTCTGGGTTAGGCTGAGATTACGAATTATATGAAAAAAATTACTTACCTTTATACTTCGCTAGAAAATGTCTTCAAAATTATTAAAAATGTTTTAAAATCCAAAAGAAGTTATTTTTGGGATAAACCGCCAAACGACCAGCTAGGATTTCATTCGAAACAGATTTTGAACCTATAAAACGGCTGGAATATGTTGCCGTTAACCCTTTCATTAGGCATCTTTATGAAACCTCTTTTTCATTGATGATAGGTGTGACTAAGACGGAAAACTGATAAAGAAAAGTTTTTTACCCGAAAAAGATCTATAAATTTGTTATCAATCATTTTTGATGGAACGCGTTGTTTCTGATATATTCGTAAAAAATATATAAAAAATTAAAAAATTAAATTTCAGAAAAACGACACAACCTATGAAAGAAATGAAGCAACAAAAGTTCTCTACCCAAAAGTGAGGTACAAATTTGTTGTCATTGATTTTTTGATGGGACGGATGGTTTTCAGTTTGATCTTAATAATGATAATAATACAAATCTGCCCGCTGGGTTAGCACATTGTCATCTTGCGTTTTGCTCGCAAGTTTGAGCCCGCCTAGGGCGCACGCTCGTCGGATCTCGCGCTTCGCGCTCGATAATGAATGAGCCTCGTGCTCTGCGTTCCGTTATGAATTTATCTCTCGCTACGCCCTCGGTCTTTGGACTCCATTAATTTGTGTAAAGCTTTTGAAACTCAAAAGCACAATGTCAAATACTCTAATCTGATGATTGTGAATTCTCTTCTGTTAAAGCTACTCCGGCTTTAACGAATACATTCTCAACTTGCGTCTCGTGCTTGGAATGTCATTTTTCCAGTTTTTATTTTCACATTCTCATTGTAAATGAAAAGGTATTGATTTTATGTGATAATTGGCTTCCGTGGATATGATGAAATCTTCACGTTCTAAGATCCAGGGGCCAGAAAAAACGATTTTTTCGAAGCTGTCTTCCTGTAGTCTGTAGTCTGTAGTGCGCAGTCTGTAATCTGTGTACTTGGTAACTTTCGAAAGAATTATCATACTGGATTGTACTTTGGCACAACTTTTCAAGGCCGGAAAAGAAAGGACGAGTTCGTTAACCAGACATTTTTGTCAAATGGGTCTGGTTCTATCCATCGAAACACCTGTTAGGATAATTAAAATGCACATTTCTGCTCAAACTATGCAAGGTGCAGAAAAATGTTAGGAACCAAAATCATTCTTTTGAAAAAGATGTAAAAACTTTTTTAAGACCGCGTTATTTCATTAGATGCATAGTTTTTGTTTGAATCGTGAAAATGTTACAAAAATTGACTAATTACATTTTTCAGCAAAACTAGGTGAGATACAAAAAAAAATGAGAAGTACAAAAATGGTTCCTCTTAAAAAAATGTACAAATTGATTGTTGACTATTTTTCAATGAAACGAATAGTTTCCGTTTAATGACAATAAAACACATCCAAATATCAAATGATACCATTTCCCAGCCAATCAATGAGAGACAAGAAGAAATATTAAATAGAAAAATTGTTCACCTTAAAAAGGTCTACAAGTTTTGGATTAACAATTTTTCAGTAAGACGTATATTTTTTGTTTTAAACGTGACAACGTTTTTTATACAATGATAAATTCAATTCACTTGAGAAACTATGCGAGATGTGAATATCGGTGGAGTGTATTGCAATGAGATTGTGTTCCTGAAGGCGAGTAGAGCTTTAAGTAAAATAAAATTTGAGGGAATTTTCATCAGAAATAAAAAATATGCAATATTCTTCATATAAGTAGAGGTTTTTAACAGTTTTGCATATTTTTTTAATTTGTTTACGCATTACACTGTAAACTAAATCAAGCACGGAGCTAGCCGAGCGTGTAGCGCGAGATTCTAATGACGCGCGCCCTACAGGGTCGTCCATGAACTACGAAGCCGAATCCTAGGCAACTTTACCCCCCCCCCCCCTCCCTTCAATCCCTTCCGTAAATGAGCGTGGAAATGTTCAATGCCCGCTTCCCCCCAACTCCGTAGTTTTTTCAATGGAATAAAAACTTGATTATATTTCTTAAATTGAAAGTTTTATTAATAACAATAACAGCATGACGAGAATTAAACTTGTTTTTGCTTCTACGATCCAACATTATAAATTAGTGTTTATTTATTATGAAATAATTTAATGGAGTCCCCCCCCCCTTTCCGTAGATTACCGTAGTTTGACTTTCCTTATCTCTTTCCTCCAATTCTTCAAAGTTTAATCCGATTTACTCTCCTATATGTCTATCTATAAGGAACTCCCTTCATTCTTCTTCCCATTTCGTTAACTCGATCGCTCTCCCTCTTCTTTCTTCCACCTCCTTCAGACGTTTTCCGCTAAAAAAACACGACTCCTCCTTTTCCCTCCCTCAGCTTTTCTTCAAATTTCCATGCCCTCTTCCCTACTCTGATGCTTAATTTATCTCTTTGCGTCTCCTCTCGCTACATATATCCAGGTATCCTCCAACCCACTTCTAACGTCCAGCTCACATATCGTTCATGCAACCTTCCCCACTCTTCTTATCAGACCTTCCCATACACCTTTTTTTACCATAACCTTTTCTATCTCTTCCCGGTCCAGAGAATCGAACGTCGCTTTTAGGTCTATGAACATAGCTATCAAACCTCCCTTCTCCTTTTTACTTCTCCTATTTATTATATAATTTACAACGTTTATGTTTTCCATTACCCCCATTCCTTTGTTAAACCCCGTCTGATTTGGTGGAACTATCTCTTTTTCCTCAATTCCTTTCTTTAATCCCTCAGACAATACCGTTACATATGACTTGTACAAGGTTGGCACAAGCGTCACTCCCCTATAATCCTTAAGCTCCTCTCCTCTGCCTTTTTTCAATATCGGGACGACTACCCCTTCCTTCCATATTTCTGGCCAACCCTCTCCTCTCCATACACTATTGCATATTATCCATTTATATGATTCTTTGTTTATTTTCGCATAAAATTGGCGAAATAGTTGACGGTTATTTTGAGGAAAATTTTGAGGTGAGTTTGAGGAAAAAGAGCTATCGTAACATTGAAATTTGTCAATTTCAAATTAAAGGCAAGCATAAATGCACAATATTTTAGGGTCAACTGTGAGCTTGCGGAATTGAACAATTTCAGTTTCTAGAATTTGTCCAATTTTAGATTGAAAGTGTTATTATATCAAAAATTTTTAATAATGCTTCCCAAATGGAATCATTCCAAATTCAGTTGGCAGTAGATAAGATTCAACAATCTGGAATTCAATCATCCAATTCATTTTGAATTTGGAGCTTTGATGCATGATTGTCTTGAATTAGAAGCATTCCATTGATATTTCTAAATTTCTATTCGCAAAGTTTCATTCCAATTCGATCGTGTTTTGATGCTACAAATTAAAAGTACATTAGGCATCTAGGGATGGAAAAAGGCCTTTTCGGTCAAGTTCAATGCAAGAAAAAAGTTGTTTACAGAAAAACAGTAGGCTCATTTGTTACGTTCTCGAAATAGCTAAAAAAATTAAACATTGAAATAGAAGGCCGGAAGATGTTTGAGACTTCGATAAGATTGTAAATAAAAACAAATTTAAAGTTTGACCCTGATAGCCACACATTATAAAATACCTAACGCAATTCAACCTGTATACGTTAGTACCCCGCGAAAAATCACATCTTCTTCTCATGTTAGAATTTTCGAGAGGGCTGCGGATTCCTTATACATTATAATCTCGAAGATGGGCAGTTTCAGGTTTGGCTATCAACGGCCTTAGACTATTTGCGCAAGTACTTCAACGTATACAGTAAGGCCATATGAACTATTTGTAGGTGATTTCCGTCCGTTTGCGCATTAGCGAAATTCCCCGCTTGGGTACTGTCTGCAGAAATTGGGGCGTGTCCAGTGCCTCTCAGTGTACCATTTCATTGAAATCTTGCAAAAGTTTGATAATAATCATCAAACGCGATAAGAAAAATATCTGTTGTTTTTGTTCCAAATAAAATATTCATATTGAATTTACTTCTTCATAATAAGATCGTTTTGCTCGAAATAGAAGGACGGCACGACAACGATGATAGTTTCACATAAGAGGAGGAAGGTTAATAAGGGTAAGCTAATATAGAGTAAACTTTGCGATTCGAGAAATTTCGAAATTCGATTCTAATGTATGCAGTATATACATACGTATAATATAATAGTCATAATTATATTATTACATTCGAACCCAGAGCGTTGCCTCTGTTTTTATTTACGTATGTATGACAGTAGAATATTTGTGTTTCGTAAAAGGGTAATCATAAGTTTCTTCAGATTATAGATATTGTTTGAAACAAAGATTCGTTCTTCTCTGTATGTATCAGAGAGGGGATTTGTGCAATTCAAAGAGACATTTTGCTGAGTGCATGGTAGGGCTCCTGCCCGCTTGGGTTTAAGCGATCAATTTATTTTATGTCCGTTCTACGAACTGGCGATCCAACTCTTGTGTGAACTAGTCAAAAATTGCTGCAGGGGGCCTACGGGAATTCCTTCGCAGATATCTTCATAATAAATCCAATGAAAAACAGTAAGAGTTGCAATTACAATCTATCATAATTATATGCCAGACTCTCAATGAAGGTGAGACATTAGCGGAGATTCTATGCATCCGACTATACTTGCTTGAAATTTTATGCTCTAACGTGAGAGAAAAAGATAATTCATGAAAGGATAGTTTTCATTCTTTAAATTTTATATTTCCATAATACTATAATATAATTTAATCTAATATTATTGAACTGAATTCTGGTTGGTTGATTGAAATACGCAAAACCGAAATCGCTTTATTGAAACCAAGAATCTTATGCATTTGTTAATCAAAATTACGCGAATAATAACAAACATGCACACGGCTTACGCGATTATCAGTTCAACCTGAGAGTGAGAACTTCAACGAAGTGTAGGAAGTAAGTTAGAATAGATGAGGCGTGTAATTAATATATTCATCATACCTCAACTAAAAATTCGACTTTCGATGCCTTGGAAGCCGGTCGAAGAACAAGTTTTCTACCCTAGGAAAAAAGATGACAGATCAATGCAAAAGTCGGCGTTCTGTATACATTGATTTGCCACTTTCTTCCCTCTAATAGAAAACTCGATTATCGACTTGCTTCACAGATATCTCAAGTCGAATTTTCGATTATCGGTAAGATGAAAAGTTTCTATGCATGACGCAGGTCGAGGCAACGGTTTCACTCGTCTGATATCAGCCTTCGCTTCGCTCAAGCAGCTAGTTTCTAACTCGTGAAATCTTCACTATACCTATACGTATGTACGTTATATACGTAATATACATAATATACGTATATGTATGTTACTAACATATACGTATTAGATACTTATACGTATATTACGTATGTCACTACACAAACAAGTCATTAATCTAATGAACCAGAGATCCAGTAACGGTTTGTTAAGTAATTTGATTGAGTAATTTAATGCGGAATCGTCCAGTTGACATTGACATTGTTTATTTTATTTGCAAAATAAATTCATACAAACTTAAATTTTTTAGATGAAATTATACTATTAAAATTTTTAATGGGTATTAGAATAGAACTATGTTACAAAAACTTTCTTATTTGATTTATCAAATTATTATTATTGATTCATTTATTCTTTATCATTCATTATCATTTATTATTATTCGATTAATTTATTTCATTTGCAAAATAAATTTATATAAACAAGATAATTTCTTAGATTAAAATATACTATTGAAATTCCTATGATCAGATGAATATTTGTTTTCCCATCTTATTTTGGAATTTTTATATTTCTTACATTATTATATTTTCATATATATATTATTATATCATTATTATATTTCTATATTTATAGGGTTTATAAATATATTTTGGAATGACAATGGGGAGGTTGGTGCGCGGGGTGCGCGGCCCCCCTAATATGTATATACATGTATCAAATTGATCGAAATATAGAAAAGTTCACTTTTTGGACAAATTTCGATCGAGGCGAAGTACAAGAGACGCATTGAGAATGTATTCGTTCAAGCCAAAGGAGCTTTAAGAAAAAAATCTGATAATTACCAAATTACAGCAGCCAAAGTTTTGCTTTTCAGTTTCAGGAGATCTATAAACAAATGTAAGGGAGTACAAAGACCGAGCGCGAAGCGCAAGATTCGACAGATGCGTGCAGCGCGCAATGAGAATGTGCCCGCACAGCGGGCAGATTTTTTGTTGTTGAAGTTTTGGAAGAACATTTCTTTCGAAATTTTGAATCAAATTTTTTTTGCAAACGCAGTTTATTGTTTCCTGAGGCTTTTCCCAAAATTTCAACTCGATATCCTCTCGGTGCCATTCTCTTAGCATCGAATGAGACATATTTATTTTCCCCAGAAGATGTTCTACTTTCTTACTTAGTAATACCTTATTTGTAACGAATGGTACGTAACGGTTTGGGAACGATTGCATAAGTCCATATTTCAAGGATAAGAACTATCATAAAAGCAAAAAAACCATTTTATTATTTTAGTGATGTTTATTTTTTTGGGTGGTATGTGGCAAGTATAAAAGAATGACTGAAACACAAGCCTGCTGATTGCGTTAATATTTCATTCTATATTTTTAATACGTAATCTGCCCATTAATAGGTCCGGTTTTCGCACCTTTGACAGACTATTTAAAGAAACGTATTTAAAGAAGTGAAGTGAAGTTCACCGTGATATTGAAAAAAAGGAAATTCTAAATGGCTGGAACCATTTTCTCCTAATTAAAGGCGTAAAGAGCAGATAATTCCCACTCAAAAAAGCTTTCAAATATTATTCTGTACTTCTACCTCAGTGATTAAATTTTAATATACTCAAAAGAAAAAGAGGAAGGAGAAAATTGGACGAGGCGGCTATCCACACTATGAGCATTTCTTCATTCTTCATAATTATTAACTCGTTTTACTCTGCCGGCCAATTTCACATAAGAGTATTGCTATCTATGTTTGTCAAGGATCTACTTTAGATCTACCTTTCTACCATTTTCGGGATCAAACACGAGCAGTAAAGGATCACGCAAAAGTGAAGGAGCTTGAGTAATCATCTGCGTCCGCGGCACCCAGGGTCTTTTACCGCCAAGCAAGGTCTCCTCCCTCCTATCAGACCCTCCTCATGTCATCGAAACGGGGACGAAAACTGCGAAGAAAGCTCGGCCAGTAGCAGTGGTACGGAGGAAGTTCGCCACGTCGGAACTGACTAGTGTGCCGATTGATTAACAATTACGGCTCCTCGAACATCGCTAAATTCTATTTATATCGTTTGTCTTGAAATAAAATCCATTTATATGCAGTTAATTATCATAAAACGTGCACGATTCTCAAAAGTCAATTCCAATGTGATAACATTTGCATTTATACATCCGCGCATGTAAAAGTACATTTACCCTGCGATAGTGAGCCAGACGCAGTCATCTTTCGATTGGCATTAATTAGTACAATCTAGTGATAGAGTTGAAGTTCAGGCTTAGTCGTATCCATAGGCTCTAGACTGATGAAAGATTTGTTGGATTTTAAATTATTATAAGCTGAAACGAGAAGGCAGCAATTGGAACTGGAACCGGAACTCTTAGTCAAAATTCTTCAAGTCTATCTCAGATTGATTGCTTCCGCACTTTTCCAGTTGTCCCACAAAAGCACACCCCCACCCCTCTATCCCACCCACTGTTCCGAGTTCGAGCAAAACCACTATAAAAGGCGTCGCGATGTCACATGGACACTGGTTTACGATGAAGTCGAGTGTCGCGTCGAGATCCTGCCAAGCGTGGCTTTACATCCTCGTAGCCGTCGTGCTATTACATGTCCTGGGACTTTCGTACGCTATGCCATACGGCACGGGTCAGCAAACTATTAGGCTCTGTTCTAGGAGCCTCAGTGACGCGCTCTTCCTCATCTGCCAGGGCAGAGGATACAACAGTCCGTTTTCCTACAGCGGCGAAGATGAACTACGAACAACCAGCACAAGTGGACCCGGACTTGTCGACGAGTGTTGTTTGCAATCTTGCAGTATTAAACAACTTGAAATGTACTGCAAACCTGCGAATGACGAAACCAGCTCGCAGGATGGCATGTGAGTAAGGGCCTTTCCAATCTCTTCTTTTCTCCATCAATTTCATTTTTTTCTTCGCCGCTCCCTTTTCAGTCATTCTCAAAATTCGTTTCAGTCACTTTCATTGGAACTAGGATTTCTCAGCTCTCGTTCATGTAGAGACTTGTTCAGATTTCTGGTTGCTCCCTTCAATTGCAGATTTAACTCTGTTTGATTTCATCTACTGTTTTTCAAACTACAAAATCATGGCCTTTAATTCTTTAAAGAACAAGTTTTTTGGTTCGTTTTGTTAACATTTGTTAAAGACTGAGTTAGCTCATCTCAATGAAGTTCTCATTTCATTCAATGGCACACTGAATCCCAAGGTGTGAAATTTTTATTCGAATGTAGATCGGTTTGTGGCAGTGAAAAAACAACTGCATAAAAACCATATCGAAAATTACAAATTCTTTCACAACTCCCTTTATAGATTTTAACTATTCCTCTTATTTCAATGAATTGATAAATTTTTGTATAAAAATTCAAAGTCTTGGGATCAAGTGTGGAAATGAACCTATGAACGTATTTCGTAATTATTTTTCAAATGTTTATTTTATGCTGAAGTAATATCCAATAACTTTAAGTTCAATTTGGTTCACTATTTTTGAAATCAGATGAACCAATACACAAAATTATTAGATTTCTTGCACCTGTTTTGCTCGTAGAGTTCTCAGTTTCGTTGACCGATTTTGGAAATAGGTACCTGACTCAAGTTTTCTGTTTCATAACATTTTGTTGAATTTCTGAGTGAGCACTGTGACTTCGTGTGATTTCACAGAAAGTTCTGAATAATTCTATCATTGATTTTTAAATGTTGAATTCTACTAATAGTAAAGTTCTCTAAGCTTGGTTTTATTTATCATTTTTGAAGCTAGATCGGCCAAGTTAATGTTTTTTGAATATTTCTTTTACTTGTCTTAGTCGCAGAGTTCACTAAACGCATTTTCATTCACGTTTTTGAAACTATTGAACACATGTTACATTTACAAGAATGTGCTATTTAGTTATTATAAATTGTGCATCAAAATCTTATTTTGTGTGTATTTTCGTGCATTGAATGCACGTAATCAATTAGAATTTATTTACCTCCCTTTCATCTTCTACCCAAAACGCTATCTCCAATTCTAATTTATGTTTTTTCAATGACACTGAGCACGTTCTTAGGGAGTGATAGTTATTTGCATCTTTGCAAAAAATGCTTCAGAACAAGTTCTTTCTTTACCATACCGTAATGTTGAAACTCCTCCGATCAGATTACAAATGTTTCAAAGTACATTTAAAATTGTGTAATATAATCAAAGATTCTCATCGATCATTAGAAATTTTTTATTTTTCTTATGCGTTCTACGTTAGAGTGATTCCATGTTGACGGAAAAATCAACCTTATCTCTCCTTCTCAACTTCATCTGACACTTCCTTGCAATCGTCCAACAACAAATCGAATGTTCGTAAATATTTTCCATTTCTTTAGCAACTCAAGTCTTTGAATAGAGTGAAATACATAAATGCCACGTTTTCTTGGCGTTATTGACACGTGGTAATTGCGAAAGAGAGAATGTTTTAATACATCACGAAGGGTAATTTATTTAGCGACTAATTTTCGTAATAAAGAATCAGTATGCTCCAATTTTCTCGATATCATGCAGTGAAACAATTATTTTTATTGGATAGAAGGCATATTAGTTGATAATTAAGTGTAATCTTGAATTCGTGAACTATCAACGGTGTCACGTGAATCAGCACTCGTTTCTGATTTTAGATTTGTTTTTGTGTCTGTCTGCAAAGTGTCTAGTCGTGTCATCGCACCCTTGCATTCTTATCTCGAACTAATATTTTGAACATTTAGTGTCTATCTTTGTACTGTAATCAGCTCTTGTGGGTCGGAGAAAAAACCGGAAACTGGTTGGACAATCTAGATTTTCCCGTTGGCCATAATATTATTCACTTCTGGATAATCTCGTCTCAATATGCATTTAAGATAAGACTGATAATTCATATAAAAATATAAGTATATCATGAAGTAACAATAGAAAGCAAATAAGGAAAAACTTGACATTCTCATGTCTACTTTCATTAAAATTTAAATATAGTGACTGATATATTACTTGCATATCTTTATTTCTCGCGAAACTTGTTTACCTCAATCCTTCTTTGGATTAGCGAGTTAAGTGAACGTTTTAAAGTGATCGAGATTATTCAAAAGCTGACTTTGATCTTAGGCTTTAGATTGTTACAGCCCAATAAGTCAAAGGCATTTTTCTTTCAAGAATTTCGATTTTCACTTTTCAACACGGGACAGTCCCGGTTTATGTCATCATTTACGGAGGCATTCTTGTAATGAGATTTGATTTTTTTATCGATTTTTTTGTACAGATTTTTAAAATGATATTATTATTATTCATACATTCTTACCTTTTTTTCAATTGTTCCGGTGTTCCAGTCTATATTTTTGGTGCACAAAATTCTTACACAGAGTTCACGGTTGTTGAAAAGAGTGCGATTTTTCAGATTTCGCTATCTAAGCAGTGAAAGACTGTTCATTGACTTGTTTTTCCGAAATTATTCGATCTTCTCAATATACACTTGTTTACGGGGGTCTTCGATCGCATTGAGCAAAGTCCAAGTGCTTGATTTCTTTCTGAGATTTGGAGTTCGTATGGTTTTAGGTTTAAGAAGTAAACAAGAGGACGGAGTACACATATAATCTACACTCATTTCTACATGCAGTTGTTACTTGATATATATTTGATGGTTGTATTCTTTTGCAGAAAATAATATAGAAATGTTCGAATTTTAACAGTGATAATTTGAGAGATGATATTGAACTTGAAGTATTTCCTGAATCCGAATCAGTAGAAAAACACTAATTAAAATGGTAGGAATTCGTTTACCATATGCTTCAACAAACACCCCTACTAATAATTGATTAAAAACTAAAAAATTATTATTGTGTAAAATCCTCTATCAATTACTTTGGTAAGCACTTATACTATTCATAGTCAGATTCTACTCATTCGAATAGTAGAAATTGGATTATTACTAATTAAATTGATGAAATTTGATTAGGTATAGTAAAAAAGTACTTATTATAATCAGAAATCATACTTTAACCAATTGACAAGACTTTGCACCATTTTAATTTACACAGTACACCCGTACTTCTGTATTTGAAATGCGATATTGCTGCTTCTGTTCTTTTTTCTCGATAAGAATTCGATAGTTTTGAGTTGCAAGCCTGTAAACTTTTTCTCCTTAAGAAGCAAATCTTGCATTCAGAAATTCAGCTTTAATGATTCAATCGTTTAATTCATTGATAACATTAGCCTTGTGGAAATGTGATTCACTGGTTCCCTAAACCGATTTTTTATTTTCTAGAGAAGATTCAGTGAGAATCGTAAACCTTCCAGATTATGAGATGTCAAAGAAGCCAGACCATATAACGAGGAGAACATTGAAACGTAAGGATCATCCTCAAAATAAAACACAAACAAATAATAAGTGATGGTATAGATGACGAGAGCAAACGTGAAAAGTGCTGTAGACGAAGACGTCAACGTAAAAATAGTCCTTGTGGAAAGGTGTTTATAATTATTTCAAAAAGTCCTCAATTTACTTTTGCATAAGGCAATGCGCTTTTCATTAGCAATCCTCTTATACAGGAAGCAACACACTTTTCCACAATCTCTTTAATTTTCTTTCGTCCTTTTTACAGATTGTGGGTATGGCTATAACTGACTCTATAGAGATTTTTTAGCAGGAAAACATAATATTAATTAACTGTGTGTATTTTGTGAAAATGTAGATTTTTTTTAATCATTGAGTGTGGACCTTCATTAGAGATGAATACTAATTAATGAGGGGAAAATTTCCGCTTGTACTTAAAAATACTGTCTGCTTTGTCGCTACGTAATTGATAAACTGCGACTTGCTCACATCACCTCCCGCTCAACCCCCTTGGACTTTCTCATGAAGGCCCGGAATTCTTAGAACAGCCTTAAACAAAAGAGCTTCTACGAAGGTACCAGTCTAATAAGTAGTAGCTAAAATTGCGAAGCGGAACAAATTCAAAATCCGAATGAGTAAAAATTGTATATCTATGGTTTTGAATATAAATTTTTCCAGCTCACAATTATACAACTTAGACACAGTTTCTTAATTAATGCGATATTATTGATTTCAGTTACAATTGTTGAATCTCGGAACCTTAATTTAGAGTGAATGTCCCAGTTCCGTTATGGTCCCAATAATCGGGAAACTTGGAATGTTTATCTTATCTTCATTTTGACAAGTTTGCTTGTGGAAATTTTTTATTTTGAGGGCATTGAAATTCTCAACCTTACAATTCTTACGATTAAAAGTAGGTTGGAGTAACTCAATTCAAAACTATTTCTAAAAATACTCTCAATTCGAGATCAAAAGAATAAGATATCGGCTTTCGAAATAATTCAATCTGTAATTGTTATTTGAACAACCTAGCAATTCCAATTTTTATTTGCTCAATGTCAAGCGATTGAATTTCCAATTATTTACTCACAAAGAATACTTTAAGAAAAAAATCTAGTCTCTTCTTAGGATTTGGTCAAAGTGACCGGGAAAACCCAGGTCTCTCCTTTTATTATGTAGACCTACACACGGAAAGAAATTTGGTACAACAGCGGCACTCATAGGTAACTTCGTTGCGCCAAACTGTACTACTGCAATACTTCTTCTGTTTTTGACAACTGTTCTCCTTGTCAAAGAACGCTGCGTTCACAGTGTAAGGCAACTGTCATCTTAGAAATGGATAAACTTACCTTATACGACAGACGCGTTCCCAAAATTGGTGTTGCTGCTGCTTTCATTCCTTGGTTTTGCTGACCTACTACTATGAATGCAGCAGCTGTCAAAAATTTCTTTCCGTGTACTTAAATCTGCATTGGAACATAGTTTTTTTCGCTCTATTTTTTTATATTTTGATGAATTGAATACATTTTTACGTATATTTGACGGAGAATGTAGTATTTTGAACGTATAGAATACAATGGAACCCCGCCTTTAGCAACGTCGCGTCGTATCGGGAATGGTCTCCGACATCCTTGGCCTAGGGCAGGGTCCATTTCAACGTTTTAGGGCAGCATAAAATAGTCACATAATATTAATAAAGGTAAACTTCCTAGAAGCGGTCACCTCCAATAAGTCAGGCTTCATATGCCCATGTATTTTGACGCACTGATCACAAATATGATAGGAAAAATACCTGCAAGTTTGATTTTCAATGTCGAATAACCAAAAAACTATAACAATTTCATTTTTTTTCTCGTTTATTCTAGTAGATGATGACAATTTACGAAGAAGCTTTCGGTGAAAGTTGTAGATCTTTGAAAAATACACTGTTCATACCCATCAACTGATAGTTTTCTTGACAATAAAAGATAAATATGAAATATCACGAAAATACTTCACAATGTGTAGCGGTGTTGGATGAATTTCCGAATAGCCCTTAATACCTCCGATTTTTTAACCTCCGTATACTTATCTATGTTGACGCGTTGATTGAGAAAATTTTGATGAATATTGGTGCAAATTTGTTTTCCATGTTAAAAACCATAAAAATCACAAGCCCTTTGCTTTTAGCTCGGCAACCATTAAATTTTTCAGAAAATATTTCCAACAAACTTTGTAGGCCTAGTCATAATACACATTTTATGTTCTAGCAAATTTTCTCGTAACAATAGAAGTTCTCGAAATATTTTATTATTTACATTCTTTCAAGAGAAGGTAAAATTTGTGTGAAATCCCCCCCCCCCTTCTCATTGTAAAATGTCTACGTGTGGAAACACTCTGAAATCAAAAAAGGTTTTTACGAATATGTCTGTATGCATGTATGTCTCCATATATGTATGTCTGAAATATCCACGATAGCTTCTAGGAAAATTATCTTATTAGATTAACATTTGCTCCTCAAGTGTCAAAACTGGAAATTGAGTTGGTTAACCAGAGTTTTTGGATGAAAACTAAAAAAGTTAGACCATTTTTAACGATTTTCAGACCTTTTTTTCGACATTTTATGATTTTATCCACGGTTCTTTTTAGTATTTAGCAGGCCCATAGCCAGGATTTCGTTTCGAGGGGGAAGGGGGGCGACAAATTTCCAAGTGATATTATGATTAATCGTCCCTTAATATACGTGAAAATCACAACCATTATTTTCTAGAATTTCGGGGGGGGGGGGCAAGGTCCCTCGGACCCCCTCTCTAGCTACGTGCCTGGTATATTGTCAAGCAATTTATCTCCTCGAAGAATGAAAAATTGGAATTCTTACTGTAAAAAAAAATTCAAAAATAAGCAATTTTATTGGGTGGAGTTCCGAAAAGCGCTCACCTCCGATTTCTTTGAAACTCTGTATACCGACGTATTTTGACGCGCTGATCAC
>WSXT02053247.1:0-12558 GCA_011762715.2 Neuroterus valhalla
ACCCATCTATTCTTTTTCACTATTCAAATGGTGGCAACTGATAGCCCGAAATTTGTAGCCCAATAAAAAAAAAGTTGTAATATTTCTCCCCAAATAAAAATTCATATCTGGGCGTCAACATTTCAACAGTTTTGTGTTAAAAATTGGTCTTCTTGGTTTAAAATTCCAACAATCTTGTGATTTTTTAACTCCTGTTTCTATTTGACTTCTATAAGAAGTAATAGCTTTTGCGGCCTGCAAGTCAGACCAAAAAATAATAACGAGCAAAATTCTTCTCTGGAATTCCAGTGCCAGATAGGCATTTAAGCAATCTCCAAAACCCATTCAATGCAATTGAATGGATTTTCGTTTCCTGGATAGAACAGGCAAATTGTAGTTTTCAATTTTTGATAATAACACAAGAAATTTTATGAAATTAAATTTTTCCATTTTTACAATTTCAAGTTTCGTGAATATATCCATATTAGCAGTTTGAAATTTAAAATGACTCGCAAATTGTAAACTACATCTGCATAAAAAATCCATTCATAAACCCAACTGTTATTATCGAATTTCCATATCCAAGTTTCTGAAACGCCTTTCTTAACCTAAATCATGAACATCATATTGCGAAATGATTTTGAATGTGGTCAGCAAGCGACTTCTTGTTGCCATTGGAACCTCAATGATGGGCATCGCCGTCCGGTGCTTGATTCTGTCGATGCCTGCACTGACGCTGATCTGCACTGCACGACCTCCATGAGCTCGTGTAGAATTTTCGCTCAAACGAGGATATTTCGACACTGCAGTGCAAACTCTGCCCAGTGGAACACAGTTCTGCCATTTGGTGAGAACTGACATATTTCACACTGTTCAGTGGAACATGAAATTCAGCCAAAAAAATCAATTTGCGCGTGAAATTTTAAACATATATATTTTTTGAGGCGTTCCTGTCTCGCTATTTATTGCAATATTCTGCTTCAAAAGTATTATACTATTGATAATATATTAGTAATAAATTATTGACATTGAAATATACTCCTTTGATAGCAAAATAACTTTATTTAGCGATTATACTTTCAAATATCGCGTCAAATTTCGGAACAAACTACCAGTGGAACGTGGGTGTAGGGAAAATCGTGCACCAGTTTTTTTCTAAACCAAACCAGTGGAACATACAATTTTGCACTGGTGCAAGAAAGTGTAAGCAAGTGCAACCAGTGGAATATGCTATAATTCGCCGGTATTTTTAAAAAATTATATCAGAATACTAGTTGATTACAAATATTTAAATGAATAAAAATAACAAAATTTCACAACTATTCACATACCTGTGTCCCAGGAGCCGCTTATAAGCAACATTCTTTAATATTTTGTGACAAAATACAGATTGCGCCACATTTCGATGATTTTTATTATTTTCATGCACTTGTAGACCTCTAAAGTTAAGCTCATTCCATGGAATAAATGGAAGCCTGGATCGTTTTTTTGTTCCTGTTTAGTTTTAGTTGACATTATTACTATTAATTCACAGTATTGACATCCGAGAAAACTCCTACGAATGCCGGTACCAGAAATTCAAAAAAGTGAGGTTATAGACAGTTCTACAGGCCCGCCATGTTGGCACGTATTTTACTAGGTATTTTACCAGTTTTCTACGTAAAATACTTCACTTAGGTGTTTTACGTAAAAAACCCCCAGTTACGCGTAACTGCACATCCCTGGCTGCCAGTCAATTCTCGAACGCAGCCATAGTCTTGACTTTATAGGTCATAAACCACACGGTTCTCTTTGTCTCTTTTTGTCCAATGTCTCTGTCTCTTTTGTGTTCGATGCCGCGTTGTGTACTGGCTTTTCTCCTCTATCGATAATTTCTATGGCCGTGACACCCATTATTACTGCCATGATCGACGTTAAACGGTGCGAACGAAGTGAAAAGTATAAAACGTAACTGAGTTTTAATGTACTCATTTGTTGCATTAATTATCGTGGATGATTAATTAATACATGTATTAATACATATCTGTGGTATATCAAGACATGTCATAATGACACCAATCAAAGATAACCAAGATGTGGCATGCTTCTCGGTAACTAAACACTCATGGAAGGGAAAGTAAGTGTTTACATTTGTCGTTCAGAGTGTCTACATTTGACACCTAATTGTACTTATGTGTAATTATTCGTATTTGTTTGTATCGTTGTCTGACTAGCAAACTGTTTTACTCCTCGACATGATTAGAGAAAATTTTAACCAAAAACCGGAGTGAATTTCAATTGGTTTCAACTATGGTCAGTGATATTTGATGATTATGAGATATTAACTGTTCTTATGATTTTTTTTACTATCCTCAGTGGAATCTTAAGACTCCTAACTGATATCCTTCATTGTATGTAAAATCCAGACGATTGTAGATACTTTCAGGGCTTGTCTACAGTTCACCTAAGTTTATTACCCTCTATTATTGCTAGCATAATTCGCGATAAAACTGAAGTTTGCAACGTTTATGTGATGTGAAAAATGTCCTTACCGAGGTCCTTATGCAAAATGTAACGCATGAATTTATTAGATTTTGATATCAAATAACTAAAAAAAGTCTTACCTCCCCAACTACCGGATAAATGAGTCGATTTCAATCCCTATCTCGCAAAAATCGAAAGAAACAGCTCTAATGTGTTCCAAATTCCAAATCTTTTGATCTTTGATCTTTTGATGCTAAATTACTAAGAAAGAAAGGATGCATTCCCCTAGCTGCCGAGGAAAAGGTATTCCAAGCTTTCCACCTAAAATGTCAGGTGTCAATTCTGTAAATTTGAATGCCAAATAAATGTAACAAAAAGTCATTCCACTCAGCTGCCGTGGAAAGCAGTCGGTTTCAACTCCTCGAGCCTCCAAAAACGTTAAGAAAATCTTGACGCTTCTTAGCCAAAATTCGAGGCATGAATTTATTCTATTTTGATGGTAAATGACTGAAAAGGAGCATTATTCCCCTAGCTGCCAAGAGAGATTGTGAATTTGAAACCCTCAATCTCAATGAGTGAAATAAAATTCTGAAATATGTTCTAAGCTTCTTATTCAAAATCTGAGGCATGAATTGTGTCGGCTGTGGTTTTTCTTGATCCTTGATGTGATTACTGTAGATTGTTTTTTTTTGTACGGAAAGAAATGTTCTCAGTTTGATTTTTAGACTTCCTTTGATTTTGATATTAATGCAACGACTTCCAAAGGAAATAAATATATTAAATAGATGATTCAAAGAATGGTTGAAATTTCTTTCTTTAACGTCTGGGCAAAACTAGGTTCCAATAAGAAGGTTAATAAACACCTCAAATATATAAAATAGTGTAATAAAGCGCGCATCTACTTGCAGCACTCACAATTGTGTATTCATTTTGCTTCTTTAATGCAACAAGTAGGTATATAGGTATACTTTTCAACTGTAGTTGTTGTGACGTTTAAATGGCCTAGTTGGGAGCAGCTAGGGGTATGAAACTTTTTTTTGCAGTTACTTACCATCTAAATCCACAGAATTCATGCGTTACATTTTAGGTAGGAAAATTTGAACGAATTTTAATATTTTTTTCATAGATTTTAAGGGGTTGAATAAGACTGCTTCCCTGGCAGCTACGAGGTTGAAACTTTTTTGCAGTTATTTGGCATCAAAATATACACAATTTAAGCCTTAGGTTTTATGTGAGAAGTTTGGAACACATTTGAGAATTTTTTCATCGATTTTTTTGTTTTGAGGTTGATAATGGCTGCTTTCCCGGCAGCTGGGAAGATGGAACTTTTTCCACAGTTATTTTGTATCAAAATCTACCAATTTTATGCCTCAGATCATAGGTAACATTTTATATTTTCCTGTTAATTTTTGAAATTAAATTTCTTCGGCAGCTAAGGGGATGGATTTTTTTTGCAATTATTGATTCTACAAAATTAGTTACTTACATTTAAGTTAAGGAACTTAAAAAACATTGAAAAAAATCTTCCATCGATTTTCTTCCAGTTCATCGATGTTTGAGACCTAGGGGTTGAAAGTGTCTGCTTTCCTGGTGGAATTTCTTGTACAGTTATGTGGCATCAAAATTTGCGAAATTCATGCGTTATATTTTAGGTGAAGACATTCTTGACTTTCCGTTTTACATGAGTGTTGCAAACTCTAGTTCCATGATTTGCGCGCAAGATGCTTACTATTGATTGTCAAATTTTAACTATAAATATGCCAGGGTGATCATTCAGAATACATGTGGCTGCAAATATCTCGTCAATGGTGTTTGTGCAGTGTGAACTTGATATTGCTTGGCAAATTGAAATTATTCATAAAATTTTACTGTACAAATGAGTAACTGTTAGTTTCCACTTCAGAGACATGGCTTTTGGCCCAAAATTAGTTCGAATGACTTTTCTCTTCTTCCAATACTGTGGAAAATCTCCGTTGCGGAGCCGTCATTAATTATTTGAACAATTTAAATTAACAAACGCATAACTGCATAAGTTTTTGTGTATTTTATTAATTGAACTACTAATATTGTGTGGACTGTATTTTCCTGTAATAACTTCATGCCAGATAACAATTTGTAATTTTTCAATTCCATATTAAACTCTGTAATTTTCAATTAACTTATTAACTTATTGAGTGAACAACGTATAGTCCTTATTTATAAAGTTCTAGTAAGACTCGTGGCTAAGGTCTTCCATGATGGTTGAACTGTTAACCTCCATTTTCCTCAATAAAAAACAATAGAATAAACTTGACGCGAATCGGACAAATCTAACGTGGACTTTCTTGTTAAATCGTCACGTTCTTCGCGTTCTTATATACTGACTCTTCGGGAAACCCGAGTGGTTTATACGATGACCCACGATCATTCTTACACAATCATATTAAACTCAATATTCATGCGTTACAGTTTGATTATGTAATTTGAGACATTGAGAATTGTACAATTATATTGAATGCGTAAACAGTAATTTTTCACAAATGTCACACACAAAAACATTTGTAGTCCAAATGAAAAAAATCTTTGCATTGGTTCAGTCAATTTCTTTGAATGATTCACTTGGTTTTACGGCAAAAACGGAATCATCATGAATAAAGACTGACAAAATTATGCATTTGGTCATAAAAATGGTTAAAATGAAAGTGATGTATATGTTAATTAAGATTGTGTGAATAATAAAGAATAAAGAATGGCTTGACTTTCTTATGGTGATAGCTCATGCGCGCGTAACAGATTGATTTTTAATTTTTTAAATGTGCGTGTGGGAGCCTGATTGGACTAAAACGTATGATCAAACTTTCTGTACAATATTCATCAATTTGGAAAAATTCAATCCTTAGTATCATGAAAACTAAATAAGGGATCTATATAAATATTTGAACGCAATAAATATTCAAGATCATAATATGCAAATACTTTTTATGCATTTTGGTGTGACGTGATGCCCTATAGGTATAATTCAGAGATCCTCTAGGGAGCGTTGAGAAACGTCTGCCTACTCTTTTGATTGGCTACGATTAAACCGGAACCAGAAGTTACAGAAAAGCGCGCGATATTCAAATCAAATTCAACAATAAGTTAACAATTTTTAATAAGAAAATGAGGAAGAAGATAACATGAAACATACACATATAAAAAATGAATGGAATATATGAAAACATAAATGTATGATAAAAATATGTAGTAATTAAGGCTGTTGAACCAATAGACGCACCAATAAACCACATAGACGCTTTTCATCAAACTTCCGGTGCATTTGTAAAAATATCTGATTCCGGATCTTTTTTTCTTATTCCTAATCAGGATATTGTCATCTAATCCAGTTAACTTTTTTCTCACTTTCAATATACGCATTATACGTGAACACATTTCAAACTTTTGGCGCGCGCTGTGAGGACTTCTGGTTCCGGACTAATCGCGATGCGCAGTGTCAAGTCCGTGTGAGCCTGTGTGAGTACGTTTCTCAACTCTCCCTAGAGGATCTCTAGCTATAATTATAACCAAGAAAATAATGTTTGTTGATGTGTTCTGAAGTATTTATGACATAGATGCACATGATTTAAATTTTTAAGATTTTGTACATTTCTTGCGAATTGTCAGATAATATGGTTGATAAAAGTTGCACATGAAAGCCGGGGGTTTCACTTTGATCTTAAAGTTAGATCAAAGCAATATGTAGCAGGCTGATACTTAGCTCATCAAATTAATCCAGATTTTGTATAAAAATTATAATTAAAGCGTCAGTATCAATATTTGGTACGAACATCAAATGTTAATATTCATCTTACAACATTTTATAGCGCGTTAGTGGTCATTCACAAATCAAGTTAGGTGATATTGCGAATTTTCCAACACATTGATTAGCTTTTTTGTCTACAAATTTCTTTTTTTCGTTAAATATTGTATTATTTCTTCAACTTTTTAAGAATATCATAAAAAGTTGCCCTTCTTATTTGAAACTTACATTATACAGTCTGTTCAACAAAAAGGGATCGCGATTATTCGTGAATCATAAAAGGTATTTAAATTATTTTTGAAAATTGTTTTTAATTGGTTCTTCCAAATAATTTGTTTACTGATCTCAAAAGATCACGCTGACGAATTTGGAGATATTTGAGCATTCCAATTTCCCGTGAAAAGCAAGAAAAAAAATAAATAAAAAAACTTAAACTTTTGCGAACAAAAAAACCTCTCCACGACAGTTCGGCCGATACTAAAACTGACGAATTCGACTATTTGGTTGAAAGTTACTGTTTTTTGTGGAAAGTTCCTCTTTTTGGAAGGAACATAACCTTCTTGGTTAGAAATGTCACACTTTGTTTCAAAATTGAAGTATTTCGTTGCAACTTTATTTCCCTTTAAGCTTGAAAATTTATTTTTCAACTGACAAAATACTTATTTCATCTTCGATTGAAACTTAGGTTTTTTATTTAAAAATTAAGCTATTTGGTGAGATGTATGTATTTTGGTGACAATAGTTTTTTTGGTGTTAAATTTCATGGTTTTTTGTGCCGAATTGTATCCGGTTCCAGTTGAAATATTAACTATGGCACTCTTTGTTGAGAGTTTCATCTCTTTTGGTTAAAAAATCATGTACTTGGTTGATTGTGGTACTTCTTTGTTATAAGTTGATATTTGTTTGTTTGGCATTCATTAAGTTAGTTGACAGTTATTTTTTTTGGTTGAGAGTAAAAATATTGTGCGGAAAATTCGTTTTTCATTTGTTAAAAATGTATATTTTTAATTAAACAATGCACCTGTTCGGTTTGAAATTTACGTATCATGTTGAAAATTTCTGCTTTTCAATAGAAAAATGTTTCCCTACAAATTACTTGGCTTAAGTTGAGGATACAACTATTATGTGTAAAATTAATATTTCTTGCTTGGAAACTCATCTGTTTTGTTGCAAGTTCATGTATTTGTTTAATTATTGACTTTTATGTTGGAAATGCATACTTTTCGGTTTGATTCAATTCTTTTATGATTTCAAATTGCCAAAAATTCAAGTATCTGGTTCAAAATTCATGTATTTTGTTGGAAATTCGTCTTTTTGATACAAATATAAATTTTTTTGGTTGAAAAAATCTATTCATTGGTCAGACGTTACTATTTTTCGTTGAAAATTTATCTTTTTTGGAAGAAATAACACCTGCTTGGTTAAAAATTTAACTCTTTGTCTTAAACTCATTTTTTACATCTTTTTTTTTGTGCTACAGATATTAGGTTTGAAATTCACGTGTTTTGTTGCGAATTTTTATTCTTAAGTAGAAAATTAATGCTCTTGAAGATTCACCGTTTTGGTAGAAAATTTAATCTTTTTTGGTTGAAATGCTTTTTGCCTCAGTTAAGGATTCAGCTATTCTGGGCAAAGTTAATCTATTCTATTTAAAAATTGGAATATTTTGTTGTGAATTAAAATGCCAAATATTCGTGAATTCGTTCCTTTTGGCTTGAAAAACCAACATTTTCAATGATAAGTTCCAGTTTTTATGGGCTAAGAAATCTTTCTTTCTGGAAAATTTGATTTTTCAAACATGTAATTCATTTATTTCGTGAACAATTCATGTAATTTCATGACAACTTTGTGCATGAAAACTCATATTTCCGTCTGTTTGCAGAAAAAAAAACCAGCGCGACTGTCGGATGGTAAGATAGTGAAGTTTGGATAATAGCATTTTTTATTCACGAGATTGGATCATTTTCATATTAAATGGAAGATCAAATTGGACTGCAGCAGTTTTAATGTATCGGGATTCAGAATAATTAATTAGTAATTGATAATTAGAAAATTTATAGTCCTGGGGCTTCCGCGTGATTCTTCTTTGGGAGGGGGTATGGAATAGGGGTTGAGGGATGTGGCCCACACCCTCTCCCACCAATCACATGGAAGCCCTTTTCCAACGCCAAAAAAAAAAATCTTATCTTAGTGGGTGTCCTAAATATTTTTTAAATGATGAAAGTTTATTCCTCGAAACTTTTTTGAAAACTTAAATAGCAAGTTCTGCTGTCCAAAAAAAAAACCTAGTAAGTGAATTTTGCCATAGAGGTTATTTTCTCACGCAGATTTGCCTGAAAAACTGTCTTACAAAGATATTATTGAGGCTACTGTCACATTATTATTAGAATATTAAAAAGGTATGTTTAATATGTTCATGACATGTATACCTCACACAGTACACAAAATTTGTACTATGCGTAAATTTATTGTTCAAAACTTGAATATTTATGACATTCGTTTTTACCTTTCAGACATCATTCATCAAGATTCGTAAAACCTAATTGCTGTTAATTACCTTCTTCGTCTATTTCTGCACTCAAAGATGTATTATTATTTATTGACCAGATATAATGTATGTTGAAATTATTGTCCATAAAAAATAAGTAATATTGAAAATTAATTTTGCCGGAAATTCTTACTGAAATGATGATTTATGGTATTGTCATTCAGTTTTGGATTGCTATTGAATTTGGAATTGTTATTGAATTTGTAATGTTTTGGAGTTAAGAAGAATAGGAATCAGCAGTATAGAAATATTATAAAAATAAAATGAAGTAGTACAGATATCATTTAAAGAATATTAATTGTATAAATTATTGGTATCTGCATTTGAATATTCGTTTTGCTATTGATAATTGCATTGGCATTGAAAATACATTAATTTCTAAATGGATAATGAAATTTTCATTGTTCTTCAAAGCATATTTCTCTTGAAATAAAACTGAGACAATTAGTATAACATTTAAATGATATTTTTAAAAACAACATAAATATCATTTTCGGTTTAATTGTTATTTTTTCTAATATGGAGAACAAAAGTAAGTTATCGCAAGAAAAGGAAGTTGAGATGAAGCGTATAGTAAGTGACAGAAGAAAACTCCAGCACAGCGCCTTCTTAGGCAACAATGTAAAGAAAACTGTATCAAACAAAACGTGTTACATGAATATTTAGATTCATAATTGGTACAGTCAGAATCAAATAACAATCCGAATTTCACTCAGTTGTGTGAGACAAACAATAAAGAAAATATTGATGATCCACATCCATCAGCGAAGGAGTCGAACAAAGGTAGAATTAAAAATGACAGTGTACAATCTATTGATAGTGATAAGCTGAAATTTTTTGTACCTTGCGATGATTGTTTAAATGATATTGTAAAAATTATTTAATTGTGGGAGATACATGAAAGATGTATATTGAATGAAAAAGATTCATAGTTTCTCAAAAATATGAGTGATCATACTCTATTACATGAAAAATAATACATCGATAAAAATAATGTGTATAACGATGAATCCCAAAATGTGAGTGTAGAAATCATTGAAATTAAGGAGGTTCATTAAAGGTGAATAGTAAACAAAGAACATTTATCGTTTCATAAAAAGATAATTGGTTATGATAATGCATCGAATGAAAATAGTTACATCGATCGTATTGAAACAGATATCGTTGAAATAATTGAAATTGTAGAAACAGTTGATAAACAAAGCAACGCTGAGAAAAGACAAAATCTAACTGAATGGAATGGTAATATAAATCGAGTCATTGTTCTGAATCATAAAGAGATGGAAATTTTTGTAACCGAAGGTGAACATGGTAAGTTAACAGATAGATATATTAATAAATTTGTCGAATTACCTTTGTTTAGTAGTGGGTATGAAATGCAGTGCACACTACCAACACAATTAACTGATTTTATAGAACCAGTACCCAAATATCTTCAACACATTCAAGATTTATGTACAGGGGAAGACACAGAAAACGAACATTTATTCTGTATATATTACGATACTGAAGTTGTACACATTTACGATAGTTGGCATAAAAAAAATGTTATATTGAGACTGTGAAAAGTATATATCAGAATTATTTCATTTCAAACCAGGATCAGTCACCGAACAGGTACAGGATCAATCAAATACACTGCTCCCGCGCAGTCTGTTCCCCCAAGAGTTGTCTCAGAGAATTGCGCTCGTAGACAAGATGGCCCGAGGGGTTTGGTGAGAGGCACTGGTCACGCTTTCAGTCTTGGCTGACTCCCGCTACTAACTTACTCTCAGAGCGAAACGTAAACCCAAGCGGAGAATTCGTCAATGCGCGAACGGACGAAAATCACATTGAAATAGTTCATATGACCCTTACGGTTTACGTTTTAGCTCTTGCGAGAGTTGTCCCAAGGCCCTTGAAGCCATGCCCGAAACCGGACAACTCGCGCGGGAGCAGTGTATTTTTGATTGTGCTTTGTATGCCATTACTTTTGCATCATCGTTGGCTTTTAATATCAATCCAAATAAGGTTACTTACATACACTTGGGAACCAGATCTCATTTATCAACAATTTTTCAAAATACGTACGTCTCTGATTTTCCTTACATTAGAAATGAAAGTGTACTGCATCATGAAAATAAAAATTAAAGTAGAAAAAGAAAGGATGATCATAATAGCAACTAATTTGAACTGATAGAAAGAAGTACTATAAGACAAGTAGCAACTAATTTGAACAGATAGAAAGAAGTACTATAAGACAAGTGAACAGTCACAAATCGACGCCTCCTAAACTATATATAATATGTATAGTAAATGAACGCGCAGTTGCGAGATACGTGAGCATAATTCTAAGGTAACGACATACGCGTCTCTGATCTTGCACATCAGATATATGACACTCTGTTTTTACCGCGTCAAGATACGTGACTGTGAATGTAGCGCTGTAAGATTCGTGCATATGTTTATGCTGTTCCGAGTAGGGACAGTATGATTAGGAGGCGTCGAAATGAACATCAAAGAATGATATCAAAATAGACATGAGTAGTATACTTCAGAAAGGAAAGAGAAGCACAGAGCCACAACGTTCATACAGCCGACGTAGTGAGAAGAAGAAAAAGTTGCTCCCTTCGAATGAAAAAGACAAAACCATGGAAAAGCAAGACCCAAAAAGTGAAAATTCATCACAATTAAGAGATACAAGAATATTGAGGGGTTCAGATGAAAAACGCAAAAAACATGCTGAAACTCAACAGCGCTCCGAAGACAGAAAAAAAAAAAAAAAAAAAAATGAAAACCTCAATATCGAAAATAATATAAATTTGAATAAAGTACAAGAACATTGCATTAGAAAGATGGATGTTTTATGCAAATAATGTGGCGCTAATCATTTTCAAAAAGAAAAAGTATAAAAAAAAAAAAAATTCATTTAATGATTGCTGTGGTTATGGTAAGGTATTATTGAATGAACCTGCACCATATCCGCAAATATTAAGAGAACTTATAGAAGGTTCACACCAAAAGTAAAATCACTTCAAACAGTACAGGCGCCGTTATAATAGTACTTCATTTCCAATTTGAGAGATATCAAGAATTCGATATGATTGTAATGGATTAAACAAAATTTTAGGTGATTAAAAAATTAGGATAAAGGTTTCTGTCAAGATTTGGAAAAGTGGGACGTAATAATGTTGAGTGAGACATGGGTGTATGCGCTTATAGGAGAAGAGAGGATGGCAGGTTACGAGGAGATGGGCTGGTATTGATTAGGGGTGACCTGAATGCGTGGACTGGAAATCAGGGAGGAGCGGTATGGGATGAAGAGGAGGAAGTGTTCATGAGGAAAAAGATCGCGAGGGCAGGATACTTCTGAACTTGATAGGAGAAGCAGGATGGTTTATTTGTAATGGGAATACAAACGGGGACGAGGATGGTGAAATAGCATTCACAGGGAAAGGAGAAACAATAACAGACTACGTTCTAGCTGGAGAAAGGGTAAGGAAGCCTATGGTCGGTATGGAGGTGGGTAGTGAGATAGGCTTTTGAGCAATTCCCAGGAACAGTGACATTGAAAGGTCATAAACATTCGAGAGGTAGGAAGGGAGGAGGAAAGGTAAGAAAGGTAAACATGGGGCACCGGGGAAGAGAAAAGTAGAAGGGATTCGGAGAAAAAATGAAGAATGAGAAAGTAAAAGGTAAAGAAGAAGAAGGGGTAGACGAGATTATAGAAAGAATGGAGGGGGTAATGGATAGGGTCAAAGAGGCTGTACATCAAAAGAGGGGGGGGGGGCACAGAAAGAATAGGAGGGGAGGA
>WSXT02053258.1:0-12898 GCA_011762715.2 Neuroterus valhalla
GTGCATTTTGCGTGTACATTGCCTGTAGCCGATATCACGATAGGATGGATGGATGCATGTTTCACATTGCTCCATATTGTCTTCACTTCATGCCTCAGCTCACTATACTTATGGATCTTGGTCGTATAGGACGTCTGCAAATTTCGGTTTAATGGACAAGTATATATGTAATAAAACATTCGTTTCACAACCACCGCAGGGTCCACCTGGGAGCAACTGTCATGGTGTGTCTTAAGGGCACGAAGGCGATCCAAATATGACTGGTTATATCAAGGGCCTTGAGCTCGTTCTTCGTCCATCGAACCACCACCACCCAGATCATACTGATTTTTCGTGTGTACTTTCCGACGATACTAAGATCATCTTCAAGATGCTCTTCTCCAGAATCATAGATCTTCGAATCATTAATATAAATTATATGAGTGACCTTATGCTCACGAACATTAGTTACACCACAGAGGTATTCATGAGAATCACGAAGTACAAGGAGGGGGAATATAGTAATGCAGAAGCGGCGAGGGCTCATGGCGTCACCCTGAAAGACACCTCTCTGGAAAGTGACAGGGTTGGTAGTCACACGATGTTTTCCAGAACTGATTGTAAATCTGTTCATCCAAAGAGTCAATAATCTCTCAAGGCATTCTACTATATCTGAATGAACCTTTGAGATTTTCAACAGACAGATGATAAGTCTATGGGAACTTGAATTGAAAGCTTCCTGGTAATCAATCCAGGCCATCGACAGGTAGTGTTTGTAGTTTGCAGCATCTTCGCAAACACTCCTGTTGATCAGCAGATTTTCTCGCCAGCCTGCTGCGCCTCTTATCGACCCCCGTTGTTCGTAAATTTCGCCTGATACAGGTCCAATCATCCGAACAATTATGTCATTCAGATGTAAAGATCTTATACTCCGTGTTTTGACAATTTATTGGCTTGTAGTTCCTTGGGTTGGGCAAGATGCCTTCCTTCGGGAGAAGTACAGTTCGTTCTAACACTAGCCGCTGCAGAATAGGGATTTCCAACTTCAAATATGAGGTAAAGATGCAGGTCAGATATTGGTGCATAGAAGTGAACTTCCTCCTCCAAAAGTTCTCAATACAATCTGGACCAGCAGTGGAGAAGCTCGTCGTGCCCCTTAATACTTTCTTTACCTCCTCAGCAGTGATTGGTGGACATTCTTCTGTGATGATGAGGTTATTGCACAGCTCCTTGAAAGGTATGATGTTCTCAGTACCTTCATTCAATTGATGTTTTACCTCGTAAATCTCCTTACAAAATGTCTCGACTTCTTCGGACTCTGGTGGGTTTTTGACGAAAACAGGAGGATCACTAAAGAGGCGCGATGGGTCAGATAGAAACTTTTGATTCTCCCTGACCCATCCCTCCCTTTTTTCAATTCTCCTTCTTGCGTCAGATAGTACTCGTATTCTGTCAACAATGTGCTGTTTGATGGTCATCAGCTTTGACATTTTCAATGTGTGATGATGGATCCTCATTCCATGAGTGAACTTTCAGACCCTTGCCGTCAAAGGCTTACCAGATTTTATGTAGTTAATCAGACACTGCATATGAGCGATCACTCACATTCGCTAACTTGATCACTGTGGTTCCTTGCGAGCTTGGCGCCACTCTCCCTTTGATCATATATGGAAGGACTAAAAAGATAGGAGGCTCTAAGCAACGATCACCTATTTAACCAGCGTCTCTTAACTTTTTAGATGCAAAGCTGAAATTTCACAGACGTGACGATTCGGGAGCGACTAGATGGTCAGGATGGACAATTGAAGAGAAATGTTCTAGCTTTGTCGCTATGTGCCGAGGCACATCCTGTTTTCACCCACCGAAGCACCAATCGTCCAGGGTATCGCTTCCGTGGATGTTTGTATAAAAATTTCCTGGAGGTGACCATCTGCAAGCTTCGATCCTAATATAAAGGTCGTATCCCTGATATCAACCAGCAGAGGAGCCAGCAGTCTTGAGGACACGATTGGCTGAAGACGAAGACACTTGCTCGCGAATTGGATCAAGCTTCTAATATACTGTTTGTAAGACAGTTTGCCTTTTTATAAGTTCTAATATTACTTCATTATGGCAGCATAATAGACATTATTTTTTATGAAAATTTTACAATACAATCAACCACTTGTTTTATCCTCTTTCCGTTAATGGCAATATTGCATACTGTTTTCTTATTTTTCTTATGCTTTCTTCGACGGAGAAAGCCAATCTTAGATACCTGTCCACGCATATATTGAACATCCAGAAAATCATATCGCAGCCCTGCCTTATACACTATTTAATATGAAATCAATCGCTCTTGTCATTTTTATTCGATGTGCCTGCTTGGACACGTAAGTTGCAGAGAGATGTTATTCTCAACAGTAACAATTAAAATTTTACGATTTATTTATTATGACAACAAAGTTATCCAACTTGAATACATACAGATATTACAACACAGAAATTTAGGATGGTAGATTAAGAATGGCCATAAAATAATAATGTGCTAAAAATACAGTTTGTTTCATGACATATATTCATGCACCTCATACCACATCATGAAAAAGGAGATCTTCTGAGAAATCCCTGAACAAGAAATTTCTTGATCGTGAAAGTCGATCAATGCACTTTATTATTCCAGATATAACATTGGAGTATGTCCCAAACTCAATCATTAAAACAATATGACAATAAGATTAGGCTCACAACACTGCTTAGATCTATCTCAATTTATTTCTGATAGCATAATATTGGCGATTCGGAATCATTCAAATTGAAATTCTGTTTCTTCCAATAAACGAAACGTTATGCAAATTGGAGGAAATATTCGTCGTTGATTACGGTTCAAATCACATCTATTCCATATCCGACAGATATTCGGATACTAAGCAATTTCTAGTTTTAGTAGAAGCAAATGGTAAAAACATACAAAGGTAGAAATCCTGAAGTATTCTTTGCATAAGAAAAATGGAGATTGGTGAGGGTGAAATAAAAAATTAGGTAACTTAAATTTTTTTCTTCCTGATCTTGATGTTTGTGCATACGAAGATAACCCAGAATTTTTCACCTGAATTCCTTTTTACTCTTTATTTTTTGTGTGAAGAGAAGGTAAAATTTGAAGACAATTTTATACCAATACATAGTTTTTTTTCTCTCAAGTTCACAGGATCTTAACATGTTGTTCCAGGTATTCAAAAATTCTCGTCGCGTAAAAAGTTTTACAAACAGGACTACCTGTGTGTTTGATGCGAGCTGAACAAAAATGGTTTATCCCATATGAACCTCAAGGCTACCTTCATTATAAAAGGTAATGTTAAACAAAAATTGGACAAAATTATTAACATGGATTTGCCGAATAGCCTTCCTTTTATCAAGTACGAACCTTCTTTGAATTTCCCGACCGATTTTGAGAAAGAACCTTGGAAACACAAATTTCTGAATCAGGTCAAAAACAAAAGCATACAAGTTTAAAGGAGGAACTATCGTGTTTCTTTAAATATAGACGTCAAAATTCAAATATATGTAAAAAATTTTCTCTCTTCAATCATGAAAATACGGGTTGCCTGATTTCATCTAAAAAGCAACATGTTTCTTCGTTGAGACGTTCTGCAATTCAAAGTGTACAACCTACCTTATTTGGAACGAATTCGGTTTGTACCTTTTTTTTCTGTTGTTAGGGAAATTCATTGGATATAGGTGCATCCAGATTAAGGGGGAGGGGGGGGGGCAAAATGTATTGGTTAACCCACAACTGGAATTTTTGGTGCCCCCTTTCCCCTGTTCCAGCACCACTACCTACTGACCTGAACGTGATACCTCTCTTTTTCTCTACCTTATAACCCTTTCCTATCTTCACTAGCGAAATCACTAAACCTGTCCTCCATTCTTCGAATCAATCATCTCCTCTCTTTATATAGTCACAGATTCTTCACATCTCTCCTCTTATTCCTCCCCGCACTTTAGAGCTCCATTCTGCATACCATCCTACTATGTTGCTTTATTTATTTCAAGCCTTTCTATTGTCTCGTCTAATCTTTCTCCCCCTTCTGCGTATATCAATCTTATTTTCATTTGTCTTTCTATCAACTTTTTCTCTTGTCCCCTAACCCTTTTTTCATTGCCTAACAATCCTTCGAAGCACTCCGTCCGCTCACCCATATCTCTATTCCTATTCGCTCCTATCATTCTCACTCTTTCCCTGTATATCGCCTTCCAAACCTTTCCTTCCTCTTCTGCTCTCTGTGCTTCCTCTACATATCTTCCCTTCTCCTGTTGTCTTTTCTGATCCAACTTTTCCTTGCACTTTCATCTTCGTCTATTTCACTCCCTTTTCTCGATCTTTTCTTTACTATATTCTCTTACGCTCCCCTTTATTTTCTCTTCACACTGCTTACATTCTTCATCTCAACATCCATTTCTCATCTTCTCCTCATCTCCTTTTGGTCTTACTTCCTCTTTAATATTCCCAATAGCCCCTTTCATTCTTTCTATCATGTCTTCTACTCCTTTCTCTTCTCTACCTCTTAGATTCCCTTTCATCATTCCTTCTCCAAATTCGGTCAATTTTTCTTCTCTCCAGAGACCCATGTTCACCTTCTATCCCTTTGCTCCTTCTTTTTACATCTAGAATGCTTATGATCCTCCTTCAAATTTCACTATAACCGGGAAATGGTCAGAGCCAATCTTATTGCCCACCTCCGCTTTAATTTCTCTCACCACTACTCCGCCCTTTGTTCCGCTATCGTCCAGTGATTGAAATATGATTTCATCAACCCTCCGTCGGAAAATGTATTTCACTTATGCTTTACGCAAGGTAGGACTTTCAAGACGATGATTATTTTTCAAAGTTATTTTTCTCAAAATAATTGTAGATCTTTTTTGGATGCACAATTTTTGTTCATTATTTTTTCTCGCATATAGTTTCATAGTTTTATCGAAAAATGAACATTTTTATTTTCCGTTATTTTTTGTGCTTGTGATTTGAATAGTTGTTATGATAATCTTGTAAGTCAATAAAGAAGAAGAGCTTCTATTTTCTTTGCCCCCCCCCCCCCCCCCTCAACTTTCGTTTTTTCGCTTTGAATCTTCATTTTTATTTGAAGTTTTTAATTTTGCAAATGCTATTACTCTAGTTGTTTGCATTTCCAAATAATACAAAGAATTGTTAATAGAATTTTCAAATCATGAAGAGAATGGTCTCAAAAATTTTTTAAATACTCTTAACTTTTCGAGTTTTCATTTAAAATAAGCTGCTAATAATCTTGACCTCTAATTTTCGACACACAGAGAGTTTTCCAAAGTCCAAACTGAAAGATTAATTCTTCAGAATGTACCGTTCTCAGAGACAAACAGACATGCACAGAGATATACATACATACGGGCAGACAGACACATTCGTCAAATCCTTTCCTTTCCGCCTACAGAATGTCTCAAAACGTAAACATTTAACAAAAACAGGAGGTGGGGGGAGGTTCTAGGGCTTTTATTAGTAAATAATGTTGTCACTGTGAGATTTTTCCACATCTTGCACACTGTAACCGGAAAGTGGACTTCAAGTCGATTTTTTTATAACATATTTTTCTATCAAAATGGAAACTATTCATCTCATAAAAACATCTTGGATAATTTTTATATTTTTCTGGAATCATCCATTTTTCTCTTAACAGTTTCTTTCGTATCTCGTACAGATGTGCTTGAAATCCCACTTTTTAATTTGCAATGTTGTTTTTTACGATTAGAACAGAAACTATGCGTCTAATTGGAAAAAAGTTACACGAAAATTCGTAGATGTTTCTGATATGAACAAGTTAACTTGCAAACATTTTGCTCCAATTTCGTATATTTTAGTCGGAAGATTGATTTTTTAAATTGTAATATGAATTTCAACTATAAAACAACTAAATGTTCTGTAGAAAAAATTTTTGATGAATGATTTGTAGATTTTCTTCAGGTGAATAATGTTTGCCTCAAAATTTTTTTTGTATGTTGCATGGTTTGAAAGCGAAACGGAATTCTTGATTTTTTAGTATTTTTTTATGGTCAAAACCATAACATATGGTTAGAAAAGGCTGGTTAACGAACTAGACCTTTCTTTTTGTTCCTTCCAAAATGGTTGCTAAAGCGTCGACAACGACGACGACAGGCAGACAGACATCATTAAAAACTGTTTTTTTCGGTTTAACCTGTCTCAAAACGTAGAGATTTCATTTTCAAGCAGTGAAGTCTAGGAAATTTCGAAATACGACATCTTCCAGACTAATAATATATTTCAAATTTCAAATCGATTACGTTTCGAAAACCAGCTGGTCTTCCTCATCAGATCTGTGTACGAAGGATTACAATATTAACTATAAATTTGTAAAAGTAAAAAGTTTAGAACAATGTAAGATTGAAATGAGATAAATCTCTCTCTCTCTCTTATCTATAATAAGTTGTAAAAAATTTATTTTCTTCGGTTTAAAAGTGTACCTGAAATGTATTGAATAGGTTCGATAAAAACTAATACGCAATTGGTATGCTTAATATGGCATCAAATATGGCATAGATTCTTATAAATAGTTTACCTGATTGAATAGATTCCAAGGATTACGAAACTATTGTTTACCTGTGATATGTACAAAAATATTTGTATGTGCCAAACTGAATTTAAAATTATGATTAAAGAACAGAGCGTGTGCTTCGTCTCCATCTCGGAAATCTAATGAACGCCCTCACTTACGGAACTATCTATACAATGCAGAATTGTATATTTATGAGAAAAATATGTACATGAAACTGAAAATGTATGGATTTCCTAAATCGACTTATAATAGCTTAGGGATATTGTGTCAGAAAATGAATTCATACTACTATTTCCTTCCTTTTGAATGAAAGCCACCTCCGCGAAAGTGCGTTTGTATTCATTTGGTTCAAAATGCAGAATTTCCACATCATCCTATTCCATGAATGTTGAATCACTATGATGTTCTTTAGTTGAACGTTGACTTATTCGTAGTGGACCTATCGTTCGGCTAATGTATGTTTTTCCACAATGACAAGGTATTCTGTAAGCAATATTACATTGATCCAGAATATCAAGTCTGTCATTTCCTAATTTTACTATTTTGTCCAATTCTGTGTCTACTCTGAAAACTGTTCTGACATTTTTAGTTTCATTCAAGAGTCTTTTAACATTCTGTGAAGTTTTTCCTAAATAAGGATTGGATAAAACATGTTTCTTTTTCTCCTGTATTATTATATCGTTCGCACTATTGTTATTATCATAAGTTTCTAAATTGTTATTTCCCTGTTGTTATTCTAAGAGTCTTTCTCTTACATGCTTGTCGATAAAATCATCAGGATAGTAATTATACGATAAAATTTCTTTAACTAGTTTCAAATTTTCTGAATGGAACGAAACGTCTTCTTGAAGAATAGCTGAATCAACAATATTTTTGACTACCCTAATTTCGTTCTCTAATGGATGATTTGAAAAGAAGTTCAAATACCTTCCTGACTGAGTTTTTCTATGGAACCAATTAGTTTTGATGATATTATTATCCTATCTTCTTAATTGCAAATTCAAAAAACTGATTGAATCATCTACTTCTTTTTTACCAGTAAATTGTAGTCTACTATGATAAGAATTGAAGGACGAATTACCAAATTCTACTTTATTATTCGGAACGATCAAAAAGGAATCGTCAACATAGCGGGTATATATTGGTACGTCAAAATCAAATTTATTAAATACTTCTGTTTCCAAGTCCTGCATAACAATTTTGTTTTGGCCATAAAATATGTGGGTGTACCAATCGATGAAATAATTGGTCTAAGTAGAAAGTTTTGTTTATGAACTTTAGGTAGTCCATAAATTCTATCGATATTTGAATTTGTTGTTATTCATTATGCCCTTTTTGTATTAGGATGTAAAAAACCGCTTTTTCTCCATCCATCCAACAATTTAAAAGCATCAATCTGTACAAATTGTAACGGATTGAAATTTACTTTTTTATAAGTATTTGAAACGCAAAGCATATTGTTCATTTTAGAAACATAATCTTGACGGTCCAATACAACAGTCACATCAGCTTTCGTTACTATGATTTTTTCTTTGTTTTTATTCAAGAAGCTATTTGTAAGGTTGATATTTTTTGCTATAACCCTGTCAATTCCAGATACTAGTTGTGGTTTTTTCAAATAATTAGCAGATAATGATATTACTTCCTTTCTGAATTGATTTTGACAATTATTATTATCATTATTATTATTATTATTATTATTATTATTATTATTATTATTCGGAATTTCATGAATATTCGATTCCAAGTCTTTTACAATTTCAAATATGAAACTGGGTTTATTAGAAATCAATTTGGTGCTAAAGTTTTCGCCTAGAGATTTTATTAAATTTGTGGAAGTCCATTTACTTGATGTTATCGGCGATTAACGTGTTTTCAAATAATGCATACTTGAGGATATTTGCGGAAATTTTTAAAATAATCTTTGGATAATTCACTACACATATATTTAGGCCGATAAAATAAAGTCCGTCCTGAAATTTTTGAACAAAATATTTCACAATCCTCTGTTATCTCTATAAAGGTATCAAGTTTATTACTGCCTGAAATCGAATGAGATATGGGAGAATAGTAAACAAAAACACTTCAAGCGTCTCATTTAAGGATCCCTCCATAATAAACGTAATAAATCACGTAATAACAAAGAAGCATAGTGACTAGTCGAAAAAAGCACTCAATAGAGGGAGGCGGAGGTCAAAATTGTCGTATGAAATTGCGTGTCATGTAATTTATTTATGGTATCTAGAAAATGCTTGAAATAGTTCATATTGTTGAAGGATTCAGCAGCAACTATATAAATATAGTTGGAAATAATCGAGTGGAATATCCATTTGTTAAATTATCCACGTATAGCGAGTATTTGGTGTAATGAAGATTCTTATTGGAACTCTGATCAACGCTTTGGCGATTTTACTGAATTCTATTGGTAAATATGTAATAATATAATATGATTTATATAATTTTATATTTTATGGTTCATCGGGTGCAAATGACCGTTTATGCTTGAGTTTCACATACTATTTTGTCCGACAGCTGAGCGAAAGCGATTTTTCGCATTTAATTAGTCTCACGGAAAAAGGGTGATACTAGACGGTGCTTTGGAAAAGGTAGTTAGATTTACCGAAACTCTGTGAACATAGACCAAATATTTTGGCTGAAAATATTCATGAGAATATTTATTAAAATATCAATATTCATTTTTCATACACTAAGTTTATTTATGAATTCATAAAGCAGTCCGTCCTCCCCCCTCTACAGGCATGGAATCGCTCACTTTCGCTTTTCCACAGCGGAGCGAAATCGCTCACTTTCGCTACTCCACAGCGGAGCGAAAGCAATCACTTTCGCTCCGCTGTCGGACAATAAATGATTCTGCACCTATCGCATGGATCCGAACCAACTAAAATGGACTTTTTCCTTTCAAAAAAAAATTCTTAAATGGTAGAAATCATTGCAAAAATCATTCAAAGTCCCTTGGAAATTTGAAAACTTTTAAAGAATATTGTTTTTCCTTCCTACATGTAAGAAAAATGTTTATTCGTTCCCCCTTATTCTCACCGAGGATAAAAAATAACTCTTTTCAAAAAATCTAATCAAAGTTACTGCTGCATTTCCATTTGTATTGTATTTTACCTTCATCTAGAATTTCATATTTATTGATCACGAGATTAGTTAAAAATAGGAATTTTTCATGTTCCGAATTTGCGAGTCTATTTCTAATTCAGAAGAATGTGGTTCAATTTTGGTTACTTACAAATCACGAAAAATTCAGACTTCCTTAGTAATTAGCAATAAGACTTGATCAAAAAAATTCCTGATCAGCATATATCTTCTTTAGAGAAAGAAGAAGTCTCCTGCCCGATGATAAACAATTCCGCACTGCGTAATTGTGGTGACTCTGCATGAATAATTTTAAATGGCTTAACAAACAAAGCTTACATACAAGCGGAAAAAAACATTTCGACGTCAGACACGAGGCCGATGTAATCGGATTTTCCAAACCGATCAGACGCGCGTCGAATGTCAAAAAATCCGAAATTTGACGTGTTCAAGATCGGGTGATTTTTCCCGATTTATTACATTCAGATTAACCTATTCGCAATTTTGTATTTTGACATCCTCTATGAGGAAGAACATATATTTGCTAATCGATCATAATGAGGAAGCAAACTGCTCATCATTCGAATGTACAGCTTATTTTGTGGTCCGTATAATTCGCTTGAATTTACTATTTGGTCTGACAAACATATATTTCCAAGTATTAAAACACAACCAATTTTTCACCTCCTTGCAGAAGTAAGTACATCGTCGTTAAACAGTTTCTCTTTGGGACGGCCCGGAGCCGCACCCAGCCCGGTTGCGGTCCCATCTGGAAGGAGGCAGCCGCCGCCGCTTCAACGGACGCCCGAACCAGCACCAGCACCAGTTGCAACTCCCGCAACTGATCCTTGTCCTAACCGACATTCGGACATTTATCTTAATGAACAAGTTCCAAATCCATTAGGTATCTACATCGAGCACCCTAAACGTGGCTTTATCAGAGTCTCCCGAAAAATGAGGATTGAGTATTTCATATACAATGACATCATCTGTGGAAGAATCGTGGGTGAAGACATTCTTCCAATATATAATAAAGATCATGAAATTATCAGAATAGACAAAAATATAGATAACGGCAAGCGAATCACCATGAAGGAGGATGAAGCTGTGCGTTATGGTGTTTTCACGAAATATCCTCAGTACTTTTCAAGACCACCACCAGCATTTCTATGTCAATAATAAAAAATGATGTCGATGGGTTGCTAATTGAAGCAATGATGAATATGCCTGTATAATTATATCTCTGCTTTTGTTATTCCTTCAGCCGTAAATAAACTTCCAAGGTAAACGAAATCATCAAATTGTTATTTACTCTATCCATTGAAGGCAATGTTGCATAGTGTTTCCTTATCACTTCTTTTAGACACAATAACTTCCGTTTTATACACGCTGATCTTGAGATTTATAGTCTTCATGCTGGTATCCAACTCTTCTCATCGTTATCTGTAAATCATCGACGGATTCTGACATAACAATAATATAATTTCTCAACCCCACTTTGGGTACTTCTACTGTCCAGAGATCAACACTTCCTTGGACGAAGAGAGTCTATCTTGGAAAATTTTCCATGTGTATATTGAACATTCAGAAGAACATGACGCTGCCCTGATTAATACACTACGTTAATATGAGACTTATTGCTCATGCCATTTTTATTTTTTGTTAAAACTGCCCAAAATGTTTATTTTAACAGAAAGTGTTTCCAACTCCGATTTATATATTTATTCTTATGCAATAAATAAGGAAGGTAAAACAAAAATGTCAATAGAATGTCAATGTGCTGGAAAGACAGTTTGTTTCAGAAACGTTTTCAATATCTCCAATTCGTACATCATACTACAAATTTTTAGGCAGGAATCTCTCAATCATTTAAATGGAATAATTTTTTCAGTAAAACATTATCTTTAGCGAAGCTTCTATTCTATTACTGACATAAAGCAAGTAGAAATAACACCTAAGACAAAGTAAAATGCTGATTCTCAAATGTACGCCAATTTGATGTTGTTTTGAGTCACAACAAAAATGAGACCCCGCAGAATAAGAACGTAGCTATTTTACTGCTAAAGTTTACCACTCGGAGCATTCCCATTGTATATGTTTTCATTAAAGCACAGTAAAAAATCAGAGACCCTTTTAGTCTCTCTAATTTGTATATACAAGTATAAATCTAGAATATTCTCATGCCTTTAGAGGGACTATTCAGGCTACTGGAATAAAAGTGTCTCAGCAAAACAATTTCAAAACTCCATTATATCTCATTAACAATTGAAATAATTTAGGATAGCGAAAAGGATACCAACTAGTATATGTATGTGTAAATATGGGGGAAAGTGGGGAATTGTGACACGTGGGGAATCGTGAGACAGGGCTGTGATTTGCGCAGGTGTCAACGATGACGGATCTGAACAGTTTATATGGTGTTATCTCGGTCAGAGCTTATATTGATAAGGTCAATAATTATTCGTAGCCATTTGTATCCTCCTCTGTGACCGTAACTCGGAAATCGAGTTTCCCAGTGTTTCCTCGCACTCCTGTGTTTGCCCATGTTTTGGAATTACTGTTCAAAACTCACTCGAGTAATTATGCAATCTTTTTCCGTTCAGCTTTAGCCCTTCGACTTACACAATTCATTTTAGACGGAAAGTCTTTCAGTCGTTTGCACACCGCTATAATGCAAAACATAGGTCGTGAGGAATCATGAGACACTTTTAGTGGGGAACTGTGAGACACTCCAAATCAGTGTTTCGCCGGTTTCGCGGTTCGTTAAATTGTATTTTGTTTGGTATTCTTGACTTTTTCCCGTTTTGCAGCCACTATGCTGCGTCATTACGCAAAAAAAGGAGATGAACTTGAATATGCTGCCAATGTTTTTACATGCAAAAACTGTGAAAGTGACTTGTAATTTTTGATATTAGTCCTTAATAATTATTCTAAACCCATTTTTTTGGCCCTAATAAAGTTGTTGGCTTGAAGGTGTTGAGTTTTAATTTGGTTTACGCGATGCGTCACAATCCCCCACCATTTTCCGAAATCCCGAAGAGTCACTTTTTTCAAAAGTCATGTGAATCTCCAGAGAAAAATCAATTTATGGGTTGGTATGAGCTCGAAATTTTGTTCTTACATATGGTAAAGGTCAAGGTTCTCAGTATTTGAAAAAAAAACATTTTTAGCAGAGATATTGTGCAAAAATGATGTGTCTCAGAATTCCCCACTTTCCCCTATATATATACACACACATA
>WSXT02053269.1:0-12898 GCA_011762715.2 Neuroterus valhalla
GGATGGATGGATGGATGGATGGATGGATGGATGGATGGATGGATGGATGGATGGATGGATGGATGGATGGATGGACTTAGAACTGTTGAAGTTTTTTTTCAATAAAAACCAAATATTAGAAGTGTGAAGAAAGACTTCAATGTTTTCCATAGAAGTTCAGATGGTTGAACGAAAACCACAAGTTCCATCAAAAAACGTTCCAAAGACAATTTATAAGTTTTTTGGAAAGCTACAGTTGCTCTCATTATAGACATTTTCATAAACTTTGCGTCGTTAAGGTTAACATTGAAATTTGATTTGGACATACAGAATTTTCGATGATTGATTTAAGAACCATGAGTTTTCTTATAATATGTCCGGAGGAAAATTTATCGGTATTCTGAAAGGCTACGATATTCTTTTTAACATTTGCACGTATCAATTAAATTTCGTATCGGTAAAATCTGTGATATGCATTTTTTCGTAGCATTCTCGATGAAGAGAATCGAGATCGTTTTCAATTTAGACTAATTAACAACCTTATTCCTTTTCGTAGGACAAAAACGTAGAATATAGTTGAATACAGTAGACTTTGATATCAGGTAACCATCTGTACACAGTGGAATATGAGCATGCACAGTTGGTCAAGTAGTCTTAGCTAGGTGCAGAGTTGACTCTATGCCTAAATTCTACTAATCAAAATAATTGGACAGTATAGCACTATTCCGGAACTTTAGGAGAGACAGAAAATAGGAATGGTGATTTTTGGGAATAAAACCAAATATGCATTTATTTCAAAACTGGTAAAAACATTGAATTTTGGATGTCGTAAGAGTTCGACCAGAATCATATGCTTCTTTCACATACGTATATTTGAGTGAACAAGATAAAGAAGCGTGCCTGGAAGTAATGAAAAGTTTTCATTGTAATAGACAAGCCTTCCGAAATATTTGAATTTGATTTTCGATATTGCGAGATATCTGGTCCCTCTATAAAAAAGTCACCTTGGCAATATTTATCATTCGCTGATAGAATAGATAAGTATTCATCGAAAAAATAATGCGTTCATGTCATTTTTAAATGAAATATTCAATCCGCAGCGCTAAAAATGATATAGCGCTAAGTTTCCAACAATCGAAACGATTATGTTGTAAAATATCAGTTATTGGATGAGAAAAAACAAAGTCCAAGGATAGTGTCTAGTACAAAAAACAAAATAATATAAAGTTACAGAAAGACTAAGGTTATAAGAAGAATGACTTCACCTCCGTTTTCTGAAAATACGACCCTCGTCTTCGCGTGATCACACGTGATAGTTACCATTCAAAGCATTTCTTATCACAAAATTTCAAGTTTATCACCTTGAGTGAAAAAAAACAAAGTAGGGTACCAATAATTTAAGATTGTTCAGCCAACGGAATTTCGCTTCCCTGCGAGAGAAAATATGATTTGAAAACTCGAATTAAATAGTCTCAAAAAAAAATTGGGTTCAACTTTCTTCAATAATCCCATTTATAATTTTGGACGCTTCAAGCTAAATCCAAAAATAGACATATATTCTTATTTTTTTATCGTTCATAAAATTCCAAATTTAATAGATCAAATAGAAATGATGATTTCTAGGACTCTTTCAAATCGAGAATCTAACTCCAAGTGCGAACACTTAAGAGAGAATTGCAATAAGAACATTTCTGATAAACACTAAAAATGAATAGAACAGAATTTTTTCCGGAATAAATTTTTTCTCAAGAGACTACTTTTTCAAACATGTACAAAAGAATTTTTATATCCGAAGCATATTTTTCAGATTAGAGCCTCTCGAACGCACCAAACTCGCACGCGCGGAGGGACGCCCAGGTACCTTCCTACCGCACTGCCACAGATGATCACAGATGATCACAGATGACGTTACATGTAAAAGCTACCGAAATATGAAATTGACAAAAAAAGGACTCCTTCGCAAATTTCAATGTGTAAACTGAGTAGGCGATGGTTCTCTTGAAACGTGCTTTTGAGACTTGAAACTTGAAATGCGTTCTTCTCGAAACCACTTTTTTCAACCTTTTGTCAGCCTAACTCAAGATCCACTAATCCGATTCACTTAAACTAAAGTTTTCCTGGAAGGGTTTGATTTTTTGTAGGACTTTAACCGGAAATCAGTATTAAAAATTGTTGAATAATAATTGTTTAACAAGATTGAAGTTGAAAAAATTGGGTAAAAATTGAACGTTTTTTTTTCAAATGGCCACAAATTGGATAATTTTTCATGAAAATTAATCGAAAATAGGTTGAACTCATGAAGAATTTCATAAATTTTGAACAAACAATAACTATTTTGATTTCTGTTGACTACCTGTATATATACGTACCTCCTGCGTGAATAGGACAATTCGATAGTATATGCCATAGGAGTTCAAGAAGTTTATAGTCCGGGCGCTGGCGGGGGTTGCCGTATGTACTCCCATGTCCAGTCAAAGACTTTGTTTATTTTTATGCTTTTTGCTGTGGAGAATCGATTTTTCAAATTCTCTAAGCCCGAAATCCGTCCATTTTTTCGTTATCACCAATTTATTTCTTTGAATTAATATATCTTGTTGTCTGCAACATCTACAGAAGTTTGAATCAATAGGATTGTTGTGAATTTCATAACAAATAAACTGAGAGCTTGCAGCGTTTTTTTCCAAGTGGGATGAAAACGCCTAGTTAGTGGCTAATATATCAGGGAAAACACCCTTCTTTAGAAATCCGCAAATGCAACGGGCAGGGCGTCTGGTATTTGCGGATTTTTAAAGAAGGGTGATTTCCCTGATATATTAGCCACTAACTAGGCGTTTTCATCCCATTTGGAAAAAAACGTTGCTAGCTCTTCGCCTAAAACATTTTCCACTTTTATTTTTGGAAAAATCTTAATGCGAACAAAAGTTACGGGCAAATAAGTGCAAAAATATTGCAAATACGCGCTCATTTCGCAATCCACCGATCAAAATTTCGTTTGTAAGATTACTATTGAGACTAATGATAGCTCATTTAAAAGAGAATAAGGGAGAGTCGGCCATGGTGGCGGGCTTTGAACGAAATGTTCTATAAATTATTAATGAAATGTGATTTTGATGTCCGTTATTTCTAATGTGAGGCTCACATTATCGAAGAACATATCCCATTTCCCAAATATGTTTTTTAACTCTGTCATTGTTTGAAATTCAGTTGATTGGCAAGTGCAACATTTCGACCATCATGCCCCATATACTGGGGCACGGCGGATGCCATATTACTGCCGGATCATTTCAACCATCAGAATATTGTAGAATGGAAAGTATGAAACACAGTTCAGCGTGTTGAAATATGAAGTTAACCCCAATAGAAATCTTGCTTACCGACAGATACCGATATTTATAGGTTACAACCCAAAAATTTATATTTTGCTCCCTTCCGAAAGATTTGAATATGAAATTAGTTTATTAAAAAGAACTCCTCAAATAATATTTTAAACAGGAAAAATAATTATTGGGAATGGAAAGATACTGAAAACATTTCATAACATTAATTTCTGAAACGTGAAGGTTATGTTGTGACGAATGTTGAAATTTTGCAATTTATCGACCTGTCATCTAGCACTATCACCGTCTGTACCACATTTTTCAGCCACCGTACCCCGTGCGCGATGTTGATAGATTTGATTAATTTTAATATATATAGAAGATTTATATGATTAATATATGATACCTTGAGTTTACATGAGTATTCAATATATTGAAGGATACCTTTTATTTGCTTCAAGTCCTTTAAAATACGCTGTAAATACTTAAATCTGCTGAAGACTTTTCCAACTGTTTTCGCCAAAACAGTTTTTGTCATATTACTCATCTAATACGTATTTCAAACCGAAAATATCATTACAGCATAATTGATACAACTGAAAGAGTCAATCAATATAAGAAACTAATAGGAAAATCAACAAACGCGAGCGTTATTTACAATAACCTCCATGCCCCGTACCGCCACCATAGCGGACTCTCCCCTATCCGTCGCACAGTGGTTCAAAATCACAAATTTCCAGTCAAAACCTCATAAATCGGCAGTTTCCGATCGAGATGAAATTCACTGTACGCCAATAAAGGGCATTCCTGTCGAGGAATCCAATTAGTTTCAACAAGGAATACGCTCGAATGCGAACGTTCGGCCGAACACTTTTACGCAGCTGAAAAGTCTCCTGCGTCCAAATGAAATGTAAGTGTCGAAAAAAGGCAGTTGCAAGTTGACCAGTACTTCCTTACCTCATGGATATTAATCGTTGAGGTATGTAGAATATTTCTGTACTAGTTTGAAGTGAAAATAATAATGCATGTGTCTGTAAGAGATGTCGGAATGCTCGCGCTCCTTTTCTATTTTGTGCAGTAAAAATTTCGAAATTCAAGAAGCGATAAGTTATTCAGGCCGCATTAGGCCGCTTCGATTCTTACTGTTTTCTACACGGGAAGGTGTCCCTAATAAAGTGGCGTTGAAATTTTCTGCCCTTGCTTGCCCGTCTTCTTTTGGGAACAGTTTCTTTGAGGGCATGCGGCGCACCGTTTCACGTGCCTAGCGCGGCGCATAGCGAGAGGCTTGTCGCATGGGCGATACGGGGAATTAGGAGGGAGCTTTCCAGCTTTTTTTGCACAAAGAAATTTCTGAGAATACGTCGTCGAATGTTTTGACCAAATCGTTTTTTACTTTTACATGGTGATCACTTACACTTTCTTTAAATATATAGAGACAAAGAAACTTTTTTTTCTAACAATACTTGGATCAATATATTAATGTAAGTGTTAATCAACTTATAACCATTAACGCAAATTTTTATAAAATTATGTATTTACTTGTAATTGACATGAAAATGAATGTTTTAAATGTAATGAACTTCTCCCACAATGGAAAATTGGATGCGCAATTACTGTATACAAATTTATCGAATCACCGTGAATTAGTGAAAATTTCCGGTAATCTGTGGAAATTTTTTGAATATAATTCGACGTGATTCATGGTGAGCTCCAATAAATTGCAAGTAAAAATAGTATAAACTACCCAGGATTCTCATAAATTTTCGGGAATTTATGGTGAGTTACCATATTTTCTTGTGAAATTACCATAAGTTACCCCGAAAATGTAATTAAAAGTTGATTTTGATTCCATACTCTATTTTCGTATGCATATCGACTGCCGTTTTGAGTCCGCTGTTCTAAATTTTGAAAAACGAATATTATTTTCGAATTCAGCGACCCCGACAATGTTATTGAAAATTGATTTTCATTCCATACTCAATTTTTAATGCAATTTGGCCGCCATTTTGTGTCCGCTATTTTGAATTTGAGGAACAAATGTAATTCTCGAATTTAGCGTACCCAGAAACTTCCGGATATGTAACTTTCAACACAATTATTACATGTTTAGGGGGTTTGACCAAAAATTTGGGATTTTGAACCACTGTGCTTCACTGTGCTGCATATTTTCGAGCCCTAAGAACAATTTTACAGCTATCCAAAGTGATATTTTCACAAAAAAATGACAGTGTAAATTGGTAATGTCCCTCTCGTTCAATGAATTCTGAATAATATCGGGAAAACAGTCATACATTATTTTTTCTCAACAAAAAAAAGGAAACATGCAGCGATTTTCAAGGTGAGTAGTTGCTGAATAATCATCGTTTTTGTAGTGCCTGCACGGCGTACCAGTCCCATGCGCGACTCTGAAATCTTTGCCTCAGTCGACTTGCCGCTACGAAAACGGAAATCATCCAGCAACTACTCACATTGAAAATCGCAACAGGGCTTAAAAATTTCGTTTTTTGTTAAGAAACAATATGGGATGGCTGTTTTCCCGATATTGTTAAGAACTCATTGTCTTTGTAAAGGAACGCTCCTTACCCATTTATTCCGTGATTCCTGACCATTGCCAGGAGATGATCCCTACCACTCGGAATGATATTACCAGTACTTGTGATAACCCGGTTATAGAGGCATTCAACATCGAGAAGTCCGCGTCCGCTTTTACGGCGTGCGATGTACAAGCGCGGAACGGACGAGTCGATGTGCAATCTTTTCTTCATATGCATTATCTTACGCGTAGTGATTTCAATGGCCTCGAGGTCGCTTTTCGTCAATAGAACCAACCTTATCGAATAGAGTAGAACTGGGCCGGCAAGCATGCACTGAGAAAGGATTGGATCAGCGGTGCGCCCAGCAGGCATGACTGCAGCATGAAATGCGCAAATCGAAACGCTACCACAAATGAGAATAGCTTCCTTTCCGGTTTGAGCAGGCTAGCGTCTCAAATCGAAGGTGCTGCAGCACAAACGTGTTGGTAAAGTAGGTCTCCTTAATTCGGCTCAACTGTTCTCCACAGTTTCGGAAAATTCTAAGTCAGCGTCGGCGTGCGCGTCTATAGAAAACGAGAGCGCAATACGACGACAAATTTGGGGCGCATTATCGTCCGAAAGTGTTAATGCCGTGATCTTAAAGCCATAGTGGCTCTATGCTACGAAGAGCGGTGAAACCGTTATCCCAAGATTCTTTCCGTATGTTAGTCGCAGACATCTTGTTCAACCACGACAGGTTTAACGACCAAATCTGTCGGATTTGTCCACTTTTCAGGTGAATCTTGGCACAATTATCCAATTCAAAGTACATACTGATTTCTCGTGTGTACCTCCCGACGACACTTAGAGCATCTTCAAGATGTTCCTTTCCAGAAGCATAGATCTTGAAGTCATCCATATAAATCATATGAGTGACCTTATGCTCACCAACCTTTAGTTCCACCACAGAGGTACATATAAGCATCGCGAAGTGCGAGATATACTGGAGTAATAGTAAATCTGGTCTTCCAAAGGTGCATTTATTTCTATCAATGCATCCTGCTATAAATGAATGAACCTTTAAGCTTCTCAAAAGACAGATGATGAGTCTATGGATAGTTCAATCAAAAGCTTTCTGGTAATCCATCCAGGCCATCGACAGATTGCGTTTATGGTCTGAAGCGTCTTTGCACATACTCCTGCTGATCAGCAGGCTTTCCCGACAGCCTGTTGCGCCTCTTTCCGATCCTTATTGTTCGTAATCTGAAGTTCTCTGGGTTGGACAAGTCGCCTTTCTTCGGTAGGAGTACAGTTTGTCCTAACACCAGCCATTGCGAAATAGGGTTCTCTGACTTCAAATATGAGGTTAAGATGCGGGCCAGATGTTGATGTGCAGAAGTGAAGTTCTTTTACAAAAAGTTCCTAATACAATCCGGACCAGCAGCGGAGAAGTTCTTCGTGCCCTTGAATGCTTTCCTTGCCCCCTCAACCGTGATTGGTGGGCATTTCTTCTCGGAATGTATGAGGTTATTGCACAGCTCCTTGAACCTTGGAATGTTCTTAGTGCCTCTATTCAACCGATGTTTTACTTTGTAAATCTACCTCCAAAATGCCTCGACTTCTTCCAAATTTGATTGGTTTTTGACAGAAACAGAGATGGGTTTGCGTCAGATAATATTCGTAGTCTTTCAACAATGTGCTGCTTAATGGTCATCAGCTTTCACATTTTCAAAGTGTAATGATGGAACCTCATTTCATGAGTAAACTGTCGGACGTTAGGCGTTGAAGGCTTACCTTTGATTCGAATAAGCCAAAGCTCTCGTCGCATCATAAACTGAGCAAGTGATGATCCAGAGGTCAGAATCCTCCAGGAGATCCTCACTAAGGGTAGCATCCATTTCAGCGAGATCATGGGGCTTGGGAGGAACCTGGATGTTAATGTTTCTCCTAGCCTTTAAATCTTTATCATCTCTTAAGGGAAGCCTTTTTTCAGCAGTTTATCCTAATACCGCTTCCTGATTTTCGTATGCGGCTTATTCTTGCATCGGTTGAGAAAGCATTCAGCGTACGTTTCTTTGGAAATTCAGTTTTTTCTTGTGCTGTAGGGAAAAGAGAAATATGGAATCATTGTCCGTTGAAACCCAGAATAATCCAAATATAATGCTTAATACTGAAGGAGATATGAGAGTGGCTATGTTTGTCGCCCTTATTCTTTATTCATGTACAAACAGTACTTGAGGCATATCTTAAGGGAAAAAAACCATGAAAAGAAAAAATTTGGAAACAAGGGTGTGGGATCAAAAGTGCTTAACCAACACTTTTTCCGAAACGGAGTTTTTTACATTTTTCGATTCTCTGACCCGATCCCCGTCACGAGGTTTATTGCAAAGGAATTTTTTTAATTTTTTGACCTCAAAAAAAATGGTTGAAAAGCGCTAAGGTCCTAAGTCTGAGTTTCTAGCATTCGGTGCTTATGTTGGAAACATTTGAATGTTCCAGGGTCATGCTCAGGGCTTGAAGGCAATTAGCTACGATCGATAATTTTTCTTTGTTTTTGATAATGTTTCAATGTTGATAGATAGAGCGGTCGATTCCGAGAACTGCTTCAGCATTTTCGTCCTATTTTTCGTCCTATTCATCGAAAAAGTGCAAATGTGGCGTTGTAGAGCAAAGCCTCACAAATATTTCGGTTATGTTGTCACAAGAGCATCATGAATATTACGAGCGATGCTTATAAAGTTCTTTTCTAATTTGTGTAAATTTTTCAAAAATTAAAAAAAAAATCTGATTCAAAAACACAAACCAAAAAGAAACTGCATTACCCTCAATACCCTTTCACAAAACTTGAAATTGCAACAGAGGCCACATTTAAAAAAAAGTGAAAGTATGTGACTCGGCGCAGAAAGGCCCTTATGATCCCTCGGTATCCCTCGAGTTAGGCCCCTGCTTATTCCACACACTCATGATTCTATTATTTTTTAACAAAATCGATCAGACTCAAGGCACATTACCGTAACCTGGTGTCAAGAATGTACATTCTAAAAATCAATCACTTTTATCAACAACTTTCGAAATTAGAACGTTTTTCCGACGCCCTGTATAATTATAAAAATATTGGTTAGGCCTCTTTAATCCCGCGCTCTTCAACTGGATATGCATTCTATGCAGGAAACAAAAATATTCTATAGTGCAAAATTTTCCATCTAAGAAAGATTTAGAAGTTAACGTCTGATTATTTTTTTCTGAAACATAAAGTTTTCAGTTTTTTCAGTTCTAGTTTTCATTTTTCTCCTAAAAAACACTTCTAAAAATGAAGTATTTGAATTCCGAAAAAAATTAAACAAAATATAATAAGATGTTGAATGGCAACATTTAATTTGATAATATTATGCTAATTATATAGGCTTTCTGTTGATAAAATTCAGAATTCACATTCTCATATTTTCAAATGATAATAATGTAAAAAGGAATAACCATACTGAGACTAAGTTTCGCTCTCATTGGTAGGAAAGCAAGAACGGCAGTGTCAAGGTTCATCTTTCAGAATGACAAAATTCTCTTATCAGTACACTGCTATTTTGATGCCTGCGCTACTGTCACTTATCTAGGAACGACGAATTCCCAACGAAACAATTTATTTTGAAACGAGGAAATGTATTCGTAACCGAAATATCAGATTTTTAAATTAAATGTAGATATGTACTTGAAAAGACGAATTTTTGACAAAATATTCAATTTTTGAACAAGAATAAGTGAGTTTCTGATGAAAAAATTGAAAATCTAATGCATGATTAGATTCAACTTCTGATCCGAATGTTGAACTTTCAAAAAAAATGATACTTTTTCAATAAAGCAGATCAGTTGTCTCTCCAGAGAGATAATTTTCCAACATAATAATCTACTTCAAAAGAAGGACATGTATTTTGAACCAGAATACAGATATTAGGACTACAATGTTGACTCCTATCTCAAATAACTTGATCTAAAAATGAGTGCAATAATTTTTGGCTAAAAAGACAAATTTCTATCAAAATATGGAACATTTCAATTAGAATAAAGAACAAAATAGTGCATTTCTAACAAAAATGAATGGATTAAGAGTAAGGAGTAACAAGTATAGCACTGATCCAAGTTAATTCCAAGGAACGAAATTTTCTGTTAATCTTCTGAAATGAGCAATGAAAGAATTGCTTCAGTAATCAATGTTGTTGATTACCAGGATTTTCCCATCAATCTACAGATAGAAACAAACTTTTAATATCCCAAAGCGACCACCCTTTTGAAAGGAAATTTTAATTAATCTGCTACTTATAAAGATCGAAAAAATTATGCATCATTTGATAATATTGATGCGAAGGATTTTTCAACAACTTCATGACATTCATGAACTTACTCTGAGCGAAGATAGACATTTTTGTGCATCTCCTACTTAGAAAGATATAAGTATTCCTTCAGTGATCAATGTAGTGGACCGCTCAAATTCCTTTATTAACCTTATGACATAAGTAATCATATTATGATATTTCTGGGAAACCACATTCGTGATTATAGACATCTGAATTTACTTCAAGAGATAATAGAGAGTTTTGTTCATCTCCTAGATGAAAAAATGGAAGAATTTCTCCAGGAATCACATATTTTTCGGAGGTCAAGATAATTAAACATTTGGGGCATGATTTCTGAAGTGTTACCACCTCAAAGATGAAGATTAGGCTGAAAATTTACCTACTTGTAGTCCTATTATATAGTACTTCTCATACCAAAAATAAGTTCATTTAGACAATTATTTATCAAAGTGGAGGGGGTTAAATTTTTGGGCTTCTGAAGCCTTGAACTTAGTTTTACTGTAAGTGTTTCTAATAGGTTTTTTCACAGAAGTTCTGCTGTTCATAATGATATCCGAAAAATTCAAAATCCGAAAATTTGTAATATTATACCATTAGGCCAAATCCCTTTCGGGGTAAGCGCAACTCGTCTGTTTCGAGCCTCATTGTACTGCTCGAAAATAGAGAATTGATATGGAAGAATTTCAAAGTGGAATTGGCATGGGAAAAGTCGAGCAAGGAACGTGTATGAGAAGGGAAAGGGATAGGTATTCGATCAGTCTCAGAGTTCATTGCGTGTTTTTTGTGAACAGAAGAGAACTGATTTCATTTTTATTCTTAAATTTTCAATCCTAAAGCTTCGCTTGAAACGTGGCATTTTTAGTTAACAGAGGCTTACATGGGATTGTAAAATGGATTTACGCGAGGCTACTTAGGCTACATGAGAGGTAAGATCGGATAAAAACAATACACACAAAAAATAGGTCCAGTCTATTTCTGCTTTCAAACAACACACTCTTCCTGTGCAACATCGCTCCGATACGGGTCGCTTCCTGATCTCTCTAGCAAACATAAAGAGTTTCGCGAAGCCATTCAAATAATCCACTAAGCGATATCCTTACACAGGCCAATCAGTATCCAGAATCGTTTCTTTCAGGCTTCACACTTTTTCTCATATACAATTGCTCTCTAAACATCCCTATCCTGGCATACATCTCTTGCTCCTTTCAAATCCATGCATCTTTTCATACAAGCTCTTGTGTTTCTACGGCTTTCCATTTTTCTTTTCTTAAAGGTCTCATTTACACATTCTATCCATTCCTTCTTTGGTCTGCTTCTGGGCACGCTACCATTCACTCTACCTAGATACACTTGCTTTGTTGATCGTTCTTCATCCATTCTCTCAACGTTACCGAACTATCTCAGCAAATTTCTTCCACTCTTGTCAAACAGGGTTTCTTCTACACCACATCTTGAGAACCTACTCATTACTCACTTTGTCCATTAGCGTTTTTTCGCACATATTACGCAGAAATAGCTTTACAATCGCGTTAAGTTTACTCTTGTCCTTTTTTTATACGTCTAGGTCTTGCTACCGTACACTACAGTTGGTGCTAGCACAGAATTTAATCTAGCGATTTTGGCTTTATTTGTTACATTTTTAATTTTTGTAATACCCCATACACTGCCGATAATCTTTCGACCCTTATTTATACATCTGGAAATCTCTGCATTTATCTTCCCGTCAGCAGTGAATAAACTTCCAACCTTAATTATCAACTTGTTCTATCTTTTCTCCACTTAGGGTAATATTGCATTTCGTTTTCGCATCCTTACTTTCAAACACAATAATTCTAGTTTTATTCACGTTATTGTTAAGACCTATGCTCTTTATGCTGGTATCCGGTCTGCTCAACATCCTCTACGTAAAGAGAGCCATTCTCAGACATTTTTTCATATCTAATATCAATCCAATCACTCAGTTGTCCTTTTACTCTCACGGTTGCTTTGCTACTATCAAGAGCTTGCATGAAAAGATGCATGGATGTGGAAGAAGCAAGAGATGTATGCCAGGATAGGGATGCATGGAGAGCAATTATATATAATAAAAAGTGTGAAGCCTGAAACAAACGATTTTGGATACTAATTGGCCCGTGTGAGGATATCGCTTAGTGGAATATTTTAATGGCTTCGCGAAACTCTTTGTACGGGGTGTTTGCTAGAGAGATCAGGAAGCGACCCATGTCGGAGCGATGTTGCACAGGACAAGTGTGTGTTTTTTCTGTTCGCGAAGAACACGCAATGAATCCTAAGACTGATCGAATACCTATCCCTGCCTCCTTCTTATACATATACCTTACTCGGAATTCTTTATGCCAATCCCACTTCCAAACATTACCTCTTAATCCCTTATTCTCCAGTAGTGCATCGGGGCCGGAACAAGGCGAGTTGCGCTTACCTTGCAAGGGATTTGGCTTTTTGATCGCACAAAAAATAATGAAAAATAATCTGTGAACTCGATAAATTTCGAAAGAATGATCATATTGGATTGTGCTGTGGCAGAATCTTTCAAGGCCGAGAAAGAAAGGATGAGTTCGTTGACCAGCCATTTTTGACCAATGGTTCTGGTTCTATCCATTAAAATCGCTTTTTGAAAAATCAAAAATGCATGTTTCCGCTCAAACTATGCAAGGTGCAGAAAAACGTTAAGGTAGAAAATTATTTATTTCAAAAAGACCTATAAATTTTATATACACCATTTTTC
>WSXT02053280.1:0-12898 GCA_011762715.2 Neuroterus valhalla
AATTTTTTTTCACCTACGTTAAAAAACATAAGTTTACCAAAAAAACATGTAAGTTTGCAAAAGTTGTTACAACTTTAAAAAGTTTTAGCATGTTTCGTAATATTCATTTAAGTTTTCTGAGGTTTTCGGAAAGATAAAATAATTTCTGAGTCGTACAAAATTGAATTGAGTATCATAATTTCGCAAAAAAAGTACAACGCGAGTTGACGCAAGTTACGTCAAGTTTCCCGAGGTTTTCAGGAGAAGGAATAGAATACTTTCTCGGATATGAACATTTCCTTAGGTTTTCCATGCCTAAGTTCATGTTTGTTTCATGTTTGCCACAAGTTGTCCATTCAAAATCTAACCAGCTTGTTTAACTTGAATGAGCTGGTTAGATTCTTAAGGGAAAACTTGCGGCAAACTTGAAACAAACATGAACTTGGGAAAACTTGAACGTTACAATGGATTCAAATTATTCAAACACGAGCCGGTTCTTGTGGCATGGGCAAGCGTTTGCTAACGTAGCAGGAATGTCCTACTAAAACTGCACTGTTCCACGGCCGTGTTCGCATGACTTAACTCATGTGAAGTTCGCATGGCTTCGCAACACTAATTCCGCATTCTTTTTTTCTACGTGTTATGACCTGCTTAGTTGTTATGATGCCAGTACTGTCCCTAACCTTAAAGGTTACATGGTTCACCTGCACACTCTGTGGTGCCAGAAATGCCCAGAGCTCTCGCACCTTTCACAGCAAGTGTTGAGGAACCGTGCCATTAACCTTTTGCAAACAAGACAGGTACGCGGGACGCTTCCTCAACCACTGCAAGAACAAGCCGCAGACAGCTGGATAGTACCCTTCGTGAGGATCTCTCGGAAGATTCCGACCTCTGGACCGTTACTTGTTCTGTTTATGATGCAGCGAGAGCTTTAGCTGATTCAAATCGAAGGTCCAAACCAACGATTGATAAGAACGCTAAAAAATACTTGCATCGACTTAACAAGAAGATTGGCTTGGCAAGACAAAACGCTTCTCGTATGCAGTATAAAATCCGGTTAACCTTCTACGGCAAACGTCCGAAAGTTCGCTAATGGAATGAGAATATTGGAAACGTCAAAGCAGATGACCATCAAGCAGTACATTGTTTACAAAAAATGAGTACAGTCTGACGTCGTAAGGAGAAGAATCAAGAAGTGGAAGGGATGGGTCAGGGGAAATAAAAAGTTTCTCGCTGACCCACTGCGCCTCTTTAGCGATCCTTCTGTTTTTGTCAAAGCCCCACCAAAGTCCGAAGAAGTCGAGACGTTTTGTAGAGAGATTTACGAAGTAAAACATCCACTGAATGCAGGCACTGGGAACATCATACGTTTCAAGGAGACGTGCAATAATCCCCTAACATCCTAGAATGAATGCCTACCAATCACTGCTGAGGAGATGAATGAAGCATTAGGGGCGCGGGAAACTTCTCCGCTGCTGGTCCAGATTTTATTAAAAACTTTTGGTGAATGATGTTCACTTCTACACACCAACATCTGGTCCGCATCTTCACCTCACATTTAAAGTCGGAGATCCCTATTCAGCAATGGCTAGTGGTAGGACGAACTGTGGTCCTACGGAAGAAAGTCGACTTGTCCAACTCAAAAAACTACAGGTCAATACCTTGTCTGAACACGTTTTATAAGATCTTCACACCTTGTCGCGACATCATGTATGCACGCTGACTAACCAACAGCATGTATGCACGCTTAATGACTAACAGCATGTATGCACGCTTTCGGCGAGGATGGTTTTGCCTGGTTTAATAGCATGTATGCACGCTATCGGATCGGGAGAGGGGAGTGAGAGTTGGAAGCACTGGCGAGTGGAGGAGAAAGAGGGGAAATAAGAGAGTATGCTCACCATAGTATCTGGATAAGAGTTTATTACTACAGTGAAGGAACTCCGTCTGAAGTGGATTAAGCAATCTCAGTCAGAACTCGACTTATATAGTTTTGTGGTCCACGTAAAACGAGCGGGGCGTCGGAAATGAGTGGTGGGAGATGCGCGTGTCAAGCTGTCGCTTGCGTGGCTCCACGACTCTCCTCTACACCACGGTTCTGATGATCTGCTGCGGCCTTTCGTTGAACCCCTACATCCCCCTAATGAAGCCTTGTGGTATTTGAGATCAAGGGTCTCTATAATTTCTGAAATATAATTTTGAATTTTTGGGTTCAATAATTCGTGAGAACATGATAAACAATTTTTTTTTTTTAATTTTTGACAAAAAAAATGATTCGAATACCTCTTGGTTATTAATAAATTAATTTCATGGCTTGGTTTTTAGATTAAGGGTCCCTTTAATTTTTGAAACACAATTTTCAATTTGTAGTGAGAATTTGAGAAACAAATTTGTTTTCTTCAAAACTTTAATGAAAAAATTGATTCAAATTTGTATTTGTCATTATTTAATTTATTCTATGATTTGGTGAAGGTTAGAGTTCTTAGAAGGGTGGAGGTAAATTTAAAAGAGAAGTTAGCTGAGGAAAAAGAGTATAGTGATGTGGATTGGTATTTCTTGACTTTCAAGGAGGAGACGGATTTGGAGTGATAGGAGAAGAGATAGAAAAAATGAAGGGAGAGGGAGAAAAAAAAGCTTTGGAGTTGATGTTGTAGAGAGAAGGGTGAAAAAGAGACGCATAAGGCCTGGTGCAAGGATAGAGAGTAATGGTTAGTGTAAACATTAGGAAGAAAGTAAGGTATATGAAAAAAGAATAGTGAGAGGAGGCAAGAGAGTATAAGAATGCAGATGGGTATTCTTCGACGTGTGAGGAGGGTCAAGATTTGATATGATGAAGGGAGCATAAGGGAAAAAAGCTTTGGAGTTGATAGAGATGTAGAGAAAAGTGTAAAAGAGAGGCACATAAGGTTGGTGTAAGTATAAATAGTGATGATAAGTGTAAATATTGGGAAGGAAGTGAGATACATGAAAGAAGAATATTAAGAGGAGGCAAGAGAGTATTTGAATGCAGATGGGTACTTTTTGACGTTGAGTAGGGTCAAGATTTGACATGATGGAGGAAGAGGAAGAAAAAGAAAACTTTGAAGTTGATGTTGTAGAGGAAAGGGTGAAAGAGAGGCGCATAAGACTTGTTGTAAGGAAAGAGAGTAATAGTAAGTATAAATATTAGGAAGAAATTGAGGTATATGAAAAAAGAATAGTGAGAGGAGGAAGAGAGTATAAGGATGCAGATGGGTATTTTTTGACGTGGAGGAGGGTCAAGATTTTACACGGTGACGGTAGAGGAAGAAAAAAGAAATCCTTGAAGTGGGTGTTGTAGAGAAAAGGGTTAGAAAGACTCATATAAGACTTGGTGTGAGGATAAAGACTATTTACAGGTATAAATATTGGGGAGAGAGTGAGGTATATAAACAAAAATAGTATGAGGAGGCAAAAGGGTATGGTAATGTTGATGCGTCTATTTTGACGATGGAGGAGGAGGACGGCTTGACTTTGCAGAAGGAGAAAAATAAATAAGGATAGAGGTAATGGAAGGGAAACATAGATAGTCTTGAACATTACTCGAGCGACACGTTGACATTTTGGTGGTTTCAAGGTGTTTGTGTATTTTCCTATACATGTGTCGTGAGAGATGACATTTAACTCACTTTACTAACGACGCGGTTAAACTTACACTCCTTGTAATTGGATGTTTAGCAAGAATAACCATGCTAGTATTACGAAATATAATACATAATTAATTGAATTAAAGGGGTAATGTTTCTTGAGTAGTGCGCATAAAAAAGAAAAAAAACAGTTGTTTTTTCTTTTAATAAACATATCTTTGGTAAATTATATTTGTATTCTAATTGATAAATAATTTTCAGATATGATTATGGATATATTGAGTATTAGCATTTTGAAAAATTTTAATAAGAGATATAAGGAGATCTTTGGATATTTCTAATCATTCCGAACAGATTTTTGAAAACCGCAAGAAATTGCAGAAGAAGTTCCAAGATTTACACAAATTTAGGCAATTTCACGAAATTTTGACGGAAATATTTAAAGAGATTTATTAAAATTCCGATATTCTCACAAAAATTTCAAAAAATTCTGGATGTCTTCAAAGATTGAACGATGATTTCGAAAGATCTGAAACATTTAAGAAATATCTCAAAGATTCCAAACAAATATGCAAAGATTTCTAAGGATTTTGGAGCATAGCACAAAGATTTCAGAATTTTACAGTCAACTCATAAAAAAATATCGAAGAATATTGAAGAATAACAAATTATCCAATAAACAAATTCAAACAATTACCTTTGAATCACTCTATTGAAATTTTAAAGGGAAAACCGAAATAAAAAATAATAAAATTAGAACAAGAAGGTAACACCCAAATCTACTTTCCTCTAATTTTCGTTTTTTAGCTCACCTTTATCATTTTTTTTATCATTTTTTTCTGCTTGGATTTCATTCGTTCAGTAATTTGTCTTCCCTTAGAAGAATTTTTTTTTTCTGAAAATTAATTTTTTTTTTGTAAAAATGCAACTGTTCTATAATAACTATTCGTTTTCTATTGAAGGATCAAATTCTTGGCTCAACATTGATCTATCCAGCTGAAATTTTCACCGTATTGTTAAAAATTAAAGTCTCCCCTGGTTTAAATGCAAGTCAGATGGAAAGAAAACTAGAAACACTGTTTGTGGATTTTAGAGCAGCATTTGACTCAGTAGACAGGATGGTGCTATGGATTTTCATAAAAGAGGAAAGAGTTGATGAAGCGTTTGAAGAGACGATGAGCGACATTTTTTCAGAGACCAAGGTAGGGTAAAGATATGAGAAATAGAAGGAGAAGAAATCTGGACAAGGTTCTCGACTGCCAAAGCAGGCAAGAGCGATGAAGGTGCTTATCGAATGGTTGAGAGGGAGGATGGTTAATAGACGAGGCAAAGTCACGGATAAAGTGGCGAAACAGGAAAGAGGAGCAAGGAAAAAAGAGAAAGAAGTACAGGATGAAGTAGCTGAAATCAGAAGGGAGTGAAGGAAATGAGGGTATGTGTAAAAGGCAGGGTAAGAAGAAGTAAGGGAGAAACTGGATATTATTGAGGGCAACGAGATTGAAAGTGAGAAAGAGAGAAGAAGGGAGATAAGCTTTCCCGAGCAAAGAGTAAGAAATCAGAGAGTCAGGGAGAAAGAAATGAGAAGGAGGAGAGAATGCGTGCGCGGATGAACAAAAACAGAGTGAAAGTAGAGGACGAAGGTTGAGCCAAGGAAAAGTACAATTTCATTATTTGGACTGAAAGTGAAAACATAGTTGGAAAAAATAAAGAAGAAGGGAAGCTGATGAATGAGATAAGGGCAAACTCGAGAGTAGAGACGCGAGTAAAATGACGATGGGAGAAAAATAGAAGGTTTATAGAGTATGCTCTGAGTTAACATCACAAGCGAGGAAGGGAAGATCGAAATTATAAGAAGAAAAGGCACTGAAAAGGGGAAGCGGAAGAATTGAAAAGGAATGGACATTATTATAGAGAAAGAGAAATTGTATGATCTAGCAGAGAGCATGGATGAAGAGAAGGAACGGAACCGATGTCTGAATATGTGGGATGAGGTTATAGGTACAAAGTTTGGGTAGGTGATTGGAAAATAGGACGTGATGATGGTGAGTGTGACGTGGACAAATAGGTGGATAGATGGTACGGTGTCAGGAGTAAGAAGAAAATTTGGCAAAGATGAGATAGCGAACGGGAGAGAATAAAAAGTTCAGAGGATAATGGTGAGAAGAGATAAGGTGGAAAGGAAGAATGTGGATATCGTTAGTGTATAAAGGAAGAGAGGAGAGTAGGGAAATTCAATAGCGATAAAGAAATAGATAGCGGCAAGGAATGGGGAATCGCTGTTCATAGTACAAGATTTTAATGTCTGGACTAAGAAGTAAGGGGAAAAATATGGGATGAAGAGAGCGAAGTGTTTTGGAGAGAGCCGAAGCAAAGGAAAGTAGATCAGGATGGCAAAATACAATTGAATCTATAAAGGAAAGAAGGTTTTTCTATTTGTGACGGCAATACTAAGAGGGATGAGGAGGGGAAATGACGTTCATGGGGAAACGGGACACCGTAATCACTCTTCTGAGGAAGCGACTACTAGAGCTGGAGGCCCAGAATATGGTGGGAGGAAGGAGTAAAAGAAGGTGAGAACGGAAGAAAAATAAGCAGCTGGGGGAAAGCGGATGCGAGGTAATTCAAAAAAATGTAAAACAAGGAGGTAAAGAGTTCGAGGGAAAAAGAAGAAGACAAGATGCTGAGATAACTAAAAGTAGTGATTAATCAGGTGAGGGGGTAAAGAAAATGAAAATTGAAAGAAAAACTGAAAGAAAATGGATAGGGGACAGGAGAGATTAGTGTAGAGAAAGCCGAAACAGAAGAGATAGAATGGAGGAAAGGAAAAATGGAGAAAGAATATTTGAAACATAGAAAAAGGGGACACGAAAAAATTTTGAGTAAAGAGAGACAGAGAAAGGGGCAAAGGTATATGGCAGAGGTCAAGCAAGAGTTGAAGAAGGGGAGCGGATATCAAGTGATAAACATGGAAAGAGAGGGTTGGAAGGCACTAATAAGGCATTCGAGATGTAGGAGTATTTCAAGAGGCGGTTAGGAGCGTGTGGAATGAGGTAGAAGGAAGGAAGAAGGATTGTTGAGGAAGATAATGGAGAAGGTATAAGTAGAGGAGAGGTGAATAAAGTAATCGAAAGGGTAAAATGGAAAAAGGCAACAGGTAAAGAATGCCTTGGAGAATAAAGTACCGGACTGAGTGGAGGAAGGGTAAGATAAGAAATTAGGCGGATTTGCAATGATGTTGTAGAGGGATGCAGTATCTGACTTAGTGGCAGGAAGTGCTGTGGAAATCCATGAAAGAGAATCAGGTTGATGAAAAGTTATATGAGAGGTTAAAGGAGATGGTTGATGATATAAAAAAAAGGATGGAAGAAGAAGAAAAGGAAGGACGGGAATTATAAACAATAAGAAAACTGAGGCGAGGGTGTTTAATAATCCCTCTCCTCTCTAGCGTCCTATTAGCAGACTTTGATACATATGCAATATACCTTGCTATGGGTTTCCCTTTCGCCTCAACTCTATAAATCTAAAGATTGTAGCTCAACTTCGCAACACTAATGCCCTCTTCCCTTAAACCATATATATCTCTTTTCTCTTCCAGCCGCTTCAGCCATTTCAGACCCTCATCATTCTCATCCAAAACCCATCGCATTCCCTATTTCACACCCCCCCTCCCCTCTCTCTTTATCTCATCAACCATCTCCTTTATCCTCGCCTAATACTTTTCATCAACCCAATTCTCTTTCTTGGACTCCCACAGCACTTCCTTCTACAAAGTCAGACACTGCTTCCCTCCACAACCTCATTGGGAATCCGCTACATTTTCTATCTTATCCTCCCTTCCCTAAGTCCGATACTTTATTTTACAAGCCATTCTTTACCTGTTGCCTTGTTCCATTTTATCCTTACAATTGCTTTATCCACACCTTCTCCACTTACACCATCTTCATTATCGTCTTCTTCCATGACCATCCTTCTTCCTTCCTCCTACCTCATTTCCCAAGCTCCTAACTGCCTCTTGAAATACTCCGTCCACTCCTATATCTCGAATGCCTCATTAATACTCTTTCTACCTCCTCTTTCTATGTTCACTTTCTATCCCTTCCCTTCCTTTAACTCTTGCTTGAACTCTCCCATATACGTTTGTCCCTTCCTCTGTCTCTCTTTAATAAAAATTCTTTCGTGTTCGCTTTTTCTCTCCTCCATTCTGTCTCTGCTTTTTCTGTTCCCTTTCATCTTCTTCCTCCTGCCCCCTATCCATTTTCCTTCAGTCTCACTACCTTCCCTCACCTGATTATTCCATATTTTGAGTTATCTCAGCATCATGTCTTCTTATTTTTCCCCGAACTCTTTATCTCCTCGTTTTCCATTTTCTCTTTACATTACCTCAACTTTGTTTCTCCCTAACTGCATATTCTTCTTCCGTTACCACCTTCTTCTACTCCTTTCTCCCACCGTATTTTGGGCCTCCACCTCTCATAGTCGCTTCCTCAGAAGAGTGATTACGCTGTCCCATTTTCCCATGAACGTCATTTCCCCTTCTGATCCCTCTTAGTATCCTGTGCTTCGACTCTCTCTTAAACACTTCGCAATTGCCCTTATTTCATTCATAAGATTCCTCACTTCTTTTTTCCAATTTTATTTTTATTTTCTAGTCCTCAAATAACAAAATTTCACTTTCCCTATGCTCTACCTTCGTCTCCTACTTTTACTCTGATTTTTTCCAACTCCGCGAGCATTCTCTCACGCTCTATCCTTAGTTACATTTCAGGACCCTTTGCTACTCCTTCTACTTCCTCCTCCTCATTAAAATCTTCCTCACACTCTGGTTTTTTACTCTTTGCTCGAGTAAGCTTATCTCCCTTCTCCTCTCTTTTTCACTCTCAATCTTCTTGCCCTCAATAATATCCAGTTTCTCCTATACTTCTTCTTCTACTATTCCTTACATAAACTCTTATTTCTTTCACTCCCTTATGATTTCTGCTACTCCGTCCTGTTCTTCTCTCTCTTTTTTTCTTGCTCTTCTTTCTTGTTTTTCCACTTCATCCGTGAATTCGTCTTCTCTATTAACCATGTTTTCGCTTAGTGCCTTCATCAACGCTTTATCAACTCAGTTCTCCTTCATAAACTTCCATGGCACTATTCTGTGTACGGAGTCAAATGCTGCTCTGAAATCCACAAACAATGTTACTTGTTTTCCTTCCTCTCGACCCAAGGTATTATTGACTCTGAAGAAACCAAAAACGATTCTTCAGAAGAGAGGAATGAAGATCATCCAAATGTTTCAATTTTTAACCGAATTTATATATTCTCTACTGAAAAGGAAAACTTCTAAATAAACACACGATTTTTCTACTAAATGATTGCATTTTTAACCAGAATGGACAACTTTGTAACAGAAAAGTTCAATTTTCAACAAGATAGATGGATCTTCTACCAGAAATATAAAAATTTCTAACAAAAGAGTTCAACTTTCAACCTTATTGTTAATTCTTGACACAAAATATTAGAATTTCGTACCAAAATATCTAACCTTTCAACCTAAAAATACTAGTTTTCAACCAGAAGAGCATTAATTTCAATCGAAAATATTTTGTTTCATCTAACAGAATGATAAAATCCTCTAACTATTTTTTAGATTTGCATCCAAAAAAAAATCTGTTATCAACGAAACAGCTGCATTTGTATTCAAAAAGACGGAATTTTAGCAAAAGAGTTCGATTTTCTACTAAGAAAGATATTTTCCACGAGAGGAGATAACTGAAACTAGAGTATTGAATTTTCAATCGAGTACTTGGGTTGCCAACAGAATAAAAATATTCAATCAACATGACAGTGAGATCTTCAACTTGAAAAATTATTTTCCTAGCAAAAGGAGACAATTTTCCTAAAATACATCGAATTCTGAACGTATGGTTGAATTTTAAATGGAAAATAAAAATCATCGATATTTTTGCGGTTCTTTGAACGCAGATTGTTTCTAATACATGAGATACTACTTTATACTGATAATGAGATGTTCATTAAAATTGTTTAAACATTTCATTATTGGTTTTAGCAACTTTCTCTTAGAAAATGGTTAGAAAGTCAAGATTTTTTCTTAATTTTTTAACGTAATTTCAACATTTCAGTCGAAGCGAGGTGATAATGGATTGAAGTTAACAAAAATAACTGTTTAAACAATTGGTTTTTATTCATAACAATATTCTCTTAGGATATGGCTACAAAGTTGCGGTTTTTTCGGAAATATACAACGTTTTGTCCACTTTTCACTTGAAGTGGGTAATCATTTAATTTAATTGAGCAAAAAAAATTGTTTTAACAAATTGTGAATGTTTATAGCTATCTTCTTTTGGATTGATACTGAGTAGTTGCGGTTTTTTCCTGAAATTTTAACATTTTTATCACTTTTTAATTAGAGTAAAGTAATAATTATTTAATGTTAAACAAAGAATAATTTAAACAATTGATTATCATTGCTAATAATATTTTTTTTGCCTAATGATAGAAACTTGCGGTTTTTTCTGAAATTTAAAACTTTTTGCCCACTTTTGACTCGAAGTGAGTTGCTATTTGATTCAATTTAACAAAAATAATTGTTAAAACAAATTATTATTGTTAATGCCTATTTTCTCTTAGACTAGTGTTAAAAAGTTGCGGTTTTTTCTGAAATGTTTAACTTTGCTTTACCTTTTTAGCTGTGAACAAATAATAAATAAATATTAGAGAGAATCATATTTTACATAGTATTGAATTTTTTTAAGTAAATTATTTTTGTTCTTTTTCCAATGTTAAAAAAAATAATCAAAACAAAAGAGACAAAACGAAAGAATGGACTTATTAAAAAAAAGTGTAAAGACTAGGTCTGTAAATGACTTGTAAAAGTTTTGTTTTTAGTTACAACGAGAAATGTATTGCAAAGCGTAGAAACATTTACAAGTCATTTACAGACCTAGACCTCCCATCTACTTTTAATTATTCCATTCTTTCTTTTTGTCTTGTTTGTATGAGAGCTCTTTTGTTTTGGTAATTTTTCTTAACAATGGAAAAGAACAAAAATAATTTACTTAAAAGAATACAATACTACGTACAATATGATTCTCTCTAATGTTTATTTATTATTTGTTCACAGTTAAAAGGTAGAGCAAAGTTAAACTTTTTAGAAAAAACCACAACTTTTTAGGACTTATCTAAGAAAAAATGGTCATGAACAATAATAAATTGTTTAAATAAGCATGCTGGTTAACTCGCAATAATTATCACTTCATCAAGTGAGAAGTTGATAAGAAGCTTAATAGTTTAGAAAAAACTGCAACTTTATAGCACTAGTCTGAGAGGAGACAGGTATAAACAATAAAAATTTGTTTAAACAATTATTTTTGTTAAATTAAATTAAATATTACCTCACTTCAAGTGAAAAGCGGGCAAAATGTTTTGAATTTCAGAAAAAACCGCAAGTTTATATCATCAAGCAAGAAAAATATCATTAGGAATGATAATAAATTGTTTAACTAGGGATGTTTATTAACTCGCACTAATTATTACCTCACTAAGTGAGAAATTGATAAAAAGCTTAATAGTTTAGAAAAAAATCGCAACTTGTTAGCACTAGTCTAAGTGAAGATAGCTATTAACAATCGTAGTTTGTTTAAACAATTCTTTTTGTTAAATTTAATTAAATATTAACGCACTTCAAGTGAAAAGTGGGCAAAAAGTTTTGAATTTCAGAAAAAACTGCAAGTTTCTATCATTAGGCAGAGAAAATATAATTTGCAATGATAATAGATTGTTTAAACACTTTGTTTTTTAACATGAATCAATTATTACTTCACTCTAATTGGAAAATGATAAAAAGTTTAAAGTTTTAGGTAAAAACCGCAACGATGCAGTAATAATCTAGAAGAAAATAGCTGTAAACATTCACAATTTATTTAAGCAATTGTTTTTGCTAAATATAATTAAATAATTACCCACTTCAAGTGAAAAGTGGACAAAAAGTTGTAAATTTCAAAAAAGCCGCAACTTTGTAGCATTATTCTAAGAGAATATTTTTATGAATGATAAACAATTGTTTAAACAATTATTTTTGGTAACTTTATTTGATTATTACCTCGCTCTAACTGAAACGTTAAAAATAAGTTGAAAAATTCAGAAGGAACCTTGACTTTCTAACCCTTTTATGAGAGAAAGTTGCTAAAAAGAATAATAAATTGTTTAAAGAATTGTAATAAACATCTTCTTATCAGTATAAAGAAGTATTTTTTGTATTTGAAACAATCTGCGTTAAAAAAACCGCAAAACAAAACCATAATTGGCGCGAAAAACTCGAAAAACCCATTTTTTCACTTGTGGGTTTTTTTTTGGACCCTATAAAACAGACTTATGGGAGAGATATTTGAAAAGTAATATTTTATTCGCATTCTGTGACCAATTTTGAAGAGAAATGGTGATTTTGAACTCGATTCATCTAATATTGAGATTTCTGAATAAAATTCACAAAAAACGTCTTTTTTTCTTTTGGGGAATACGTGTTAAACTTCAGGGGGCTTGCGGCACCTCTAAATATTCTTTCTTCCGAAACAAAAGAAATGCGTTCATTTTTTTGTGGTTTCGAACAAATTTCCGGGCGTATATGTATATGTATATGTATGTATATAATATGTACATGTAGTCCAGGCATCTGGTACTTTTGCTCCCGAAAAATTCCTTTTTCCAATTTTTTTTTTGAGAACGCTTCATTAAGGGGTCCTCTTTGACATATCAAAAAAGTATCCTCGATCAGGAGGGGGAACCCGGTTTTTTTTTGGAAACATTTCAAAATTTTGCGTTTGCGTGTACAGGTAATTCCCATTGCATCGTAGAGCAAAATGTCCAAAAGGTGAGAGAAAGAAAACTAAATTATGAGAAAATTTTGTTGCAAAAATATTCCGCTATCTTCAATAGGTCCCGAGTTATGATACATTGAAAATTGCCCAATTTTTTGGATTTTCAGCGAAAAATCGTTAAGTCTCAAAAACCACTCTATACCTTTCTTCCTTATTACTTTACAGATAAGTGTTCCACAGGTGAGTTAAAGAAGACTCAATTCCCTGTGATTCCAGAAAAAAAAACAATTTCCTTACTAAAATAGGTCATAAGTTATGACCCCTCAAAGTTGACTGTTTTTGCCTTTTTTTAAGGGCAACAAAAAAAGTTTAACTTTTTGAAAATAAATCGTTTCAAGGTTAGTTTACGTTGATGATCCTTGAAAAAAAAATAGAGTAAACAAAAATCTGCGTACATTCAAAAAAAGAAAAGTCTTCTAGCCCTATTATTTTTGG
>WSXT02053291.1:0-12897 GCA_011762715.2 Neuroterus valhalla
AAAATTCGAATGTTCAGACCATACAATTCTAATCCTCGTTTTTCAAACTGCTGACAACTAGTCTCAATGGTCGAATGATTAGGCTCGTTAATTAGCGTGCGTTAGGTCATGCGTTCGAATCCCCCGTTGCGCGCCAAATTTTAATTGTTATTTAAGTGTTAAAAATTACGATGTACCAATTATTCATGAGTAGATGCATGTATATCTTAAAAAAAATCATGTATTATGTGTAATTTTATATTTTTAGGGATTCTTTTTTATAATTTTAAGCACGATTTTACTGACCACTGAAGAGTAGCACCTCAACAAGAAAAAATAGTTACACGTACTAGAATATCTCGTAATATGAACCAGAACATCTGATTATTCCAACCAGAATACCTGGTTATATTAACCAGAACCTCGTAGACCTGAGTAACCAGAAAAATGTCTGGTAAGAGATTCTAGTTAGTCTTACTAGAAATTGTGGTTGAATCTACCAGAGAATCTGATTGAAACTAGGAAATCATCAACCAGAATGTTCTTATACTTTCAACCAGAATTTTTAGTTAGGGCATATTTAACATTCTTTTCTGGTAAGAATAACGAGAATTCTGGTTAGTCCAACTAGAATTTTTTTTGAGTGCGTAATACTATTATGTCTACAAATATTGTTTTAATAACAATTTAAAATAAATCGTTCGAAGTTCCTTTTGTAATATACAATTTGCATTTGCAATGGAAATAAATTTATGTTTTACCACTATTTATAGTTTGCGAAGACATCAGAAAAAAGTTTCATTCTTCTGAACGTTCAGAACTTCAAGCACATCAAAATTTCACATGCAATGTCATGAAACTGAAGTTTTTAACGTTTATGGTAAACAAAAAATCAAAAATACTCTTACCTAAAATCAAACGCACGTATTAGGTACATTTCAATACCAAATAACTTTAAAAAAAAGTTTCTTCCCTCTAGCTGCAGGGGAAAGCAGTCAATTTTAACCCCTAAGTGTCAAAAATCAATAAAAAACTCTAAAATGTCTTCAAAGCTTCTTACCTAAAATCTAACGCACGGATTAAGTAGATTTCAATACCAAATAACTTTGAGAAAAGTTTCATCCCCCTAGCTGGCGGGGAAAGCAGTCAATTAGAACACCCCAAAAATATCAAGAATCGGAAAAAAAATTCCAAAACATGTTCGAAATTTTAAACGTGGATTTTGTAACCTTTGATTGTCAATAACTGTAAAATAAGGTTCATCCCCCTAGCTGCTGGGGAAAGTAGTCAATTTTAACCCCTAAATGTCAGAAATCGATAAAAAAACTCTAAAATGTCTTCAAAGCTTCTTACCTAAAATCTAACGCACGGATTTAGTACATTTCAATACCAAATAACTTTTAAAAAAGTTTCATCCCCCTAGCTACCGGGGAGAGCAGCGAATTCGAACCCCCCAAAAATATCAAGAATCGGGAAAAAAAAATTCCAAAACGTGTTCGAAATTTTAAACATGGATGTTGTAAACGTTGATAGTCAATAACTGTAAAAAAAGTTTTATCCCCTTAGCTGCCCGAGAAAACAGTCAATCGCTAGGGGTTAAAATGAATGCCTCCCCCGGCAGATAGAGGGATGAAACATTTTTACAGTTATTGACCATCAAAGTTCACAAGATCGATGTTTGAGATTTCAGATAAGAAGCTTTGAACACGTTTTGAAATTTTTTTTTCTGGTTTTTGATATTTTTTTGGGTTGAAAATGACAGCCTCTCCCGGCAGATAGGGGGATGAAACTTTTTTGCAATTATTTACCATCAAAGTCTACAAAATCTATGGTTCAGATTTTAGATGAGATGCTATTTAAAAATTGTAGAATTTCTAATCGATTTTTGACCGACTGCTTTCGCTGGCAGCTGGGGGGGGGGGGGGATGAAACATTTTTGATTTTTTCGTTCACCGTAAATGTTGCGAACTTCAGTTTCATAAGTTGTCTATATATTACACAACGCTTCCAGGATAAAGGGGGGCCTAGCCTAGCCTCATGACGATTGTGAAAAACTATAGGAAAAGTAGAGAAAACCCTAGAATGCAAGGTTTGGGAAGGGAGAGGGGGTCGAAAATCCTGAAAAAATGTATCGCGTAATATATAAATGACTCCTATGCAAGAATAACAATATTTTTGAAAACGATGATCACATTTGCACTATCCTTATTCATAATTCTCGATTTTTGCCCATTCCGAAAATCGTGTAACGGGAATCATAACGAATAAAGAATTTAAAAATCCAGTCAGAGTGCGATAAAGGTTAGTGAAGGTCCAAATAACACTTATTACGACATCACACCCAATTGTAAATTGAATTGGATATTTTAGTATGTGAAGTTTGCCCGAAAAGTATGTGAATTCTTATAATGCGGTTAAGTATGAGGGGCGTTTCACTCGAAAATTCAACGTCAAAAATGCTAGAAATCCAAATGAGCAACGTACCACATCCGCCGAAACCGTTTACTGGAACCCATAATTCGGGAATTTGATTCCGAATTCATGAACTACTGTAAGCGTTCATTAGAGATGTAACAAGTTTGAAGACGAATTCAGTGAAGTTACGACGTTGAACGTAAGGACCGTACCAAAAAGAGTAGACACGCGCTTGCGCAGTCCGACACAGATATACCCAATCTGATCAGCTGTTCCTCACATGGCGAGTGTAAATCGTAATTAATCGAGTAATTAATAGCTATGAGAATTTGATTCAGGTTTTCAACTTTCAAAACGCTTTTTTTGCTTTCGTTTCATTCCGTATGGATTTATAGTAATCTTACAGATAATTTACGGTAACTCAAGATAAATAACCCAACATTCAATAAAAAAATGTCTTTAAATTTCAGGAAATTTTCGGTAATTTTATTATCTACATATGGTAATGTTCTATTTATAACCGTAAAATTCTATTATTTGCAACCCAAATTTCCGCACAGTTTCTACGGTGAGTGGGCTGATTATCGTAAAATGCGAGTTTATAGATGTATCATTTTCATCATTCATATCTAACGTCACTTTTTACTCCCTACGGAGTGAAAACTAGAGTTTCAGCCCCGCTTTATAGTCGTCGAAAAGGCTTGAAATCATGCATGTGTTATAAAAAGTATAGTAAAACAATATTTCTCCATATTCCAGGGGTGAAAAATCTATAAGTCTCGTAGACTTGAAATACTTTTTTGATAATACTTTTTCTGCTATATACGACAAATTAGATGGTTTTGATCACACACTAAAAGAAACTCAATAGGTCAACTTGACTAAAATTAGTTTATAGACTCATGGAGGTATAGTAAGAAAATTACTGCTAAGTTGTTTGAAACAATTTTCAAAAAATGCAGTTTTTCAGTTTATATTCTAAAAACTACGAAAGTTGAGCTTAGGATCCCTAATTTCATCATTCAAATTAAGGATTATACACCATTTTTTCTAATCCGCTTTTTCCATTGGACATTTCTCCCACGAATTCTTTTTTCCATCAATTGTTTTTTCCACCAGACCTTTTTTCCACGAATTTCTTTTTCCCATCGGGCCTTTTTTAATTATTTCTTTTTCCAGCGGACCTTTTTTCCATGAATTCTTTTTCCCACCGGACCTTTTTCCACCAGACCTTTTTTCCACGATTTCTTTTTTCCACCGGACTTTTTCCATCAATTCTTTTTCCAGCGGACCTTTTTTCCATGAATTCTTTTTCCCACCGGACCTTTTTACACCAATCATTTTTCCCACCAGACCTTTTTTCCACCAGACCTTTTTTCCACTGGACTTTTTCCATCAATTCTTTTTCCAGCGGACGTTTTTTCCATGAATTCTTTTTCCCACCGGAGCTTTTTTCCACCAATTGTTTCTTCCACCGGACCTTTTTTCCACTTATCATTATTACCACTCATAATTTTTCCAAAATCTGGCTTCCGCGCGATAAATTATTGCAAATAGTGTCAATACTTGTAAATCAACATAGGTATTGATGGAAAATGGTTGATTATGATGAAAAATTATTGGAAATAACAGTTAAAGATTATTAAAGATGGAAATTTTGCACCACTTGCGGGCAATTGGTCACAATGTCAAATCTAAAAACTCGAATTTAAAAAATAAATTGGGTTTTGTGTATTGCCTTATATTTTTATTCTAAAAATTGTCCAGAAAGTTGGCAATTATGACTTCAATAAATACCTACTGTAATTGAAAAAAGATGTAGTGGAAAAATATCCAGTAGGAGGAAAGGGAAGTGGTGAAAATGTTCAGAGGAAGGAACGGACTTAAAAAAATTGAGTAAAGATTATTGAGTGGAAAAAACGTCTCACTACCCAAACTTAGACTTTCCCATAATAAAAAATGTGTAAATGTAGTGTTTTTTTTCTTATATTTCTTACTTGAAACTATTTTATTAATTGAAAATTTTGAACTAGATCTTACAATTATACCATCAAGCCAAATCCCTTTCGGGGTAAGCGTAACTCGTTTACGTTTGAGTTTTATCATTTTAAACGAATCATTATTGGTTAAGTGTCACACTGAGGAAGTCACCACTCTCCTGCAGGAATCTGTTAGAAATATCTGCATAATTGATCAAATAAGAGCTAGTCAAATTTTGTACAAAATAATGAATATAACGAAGAATATCTTGTTAAGAATTAATTATTGATGCAAAATAATTGAAAAATTTCCATTAATTCGCTATCCAGGTGAGTGTAACAGTGATAAAACTTTTAGGCTAAGAAATAATCCCCAGTACATGAGCGCTCATATACAATGTTTTGTCTGTCATCCGTGTTCTAATCGAATCATTAAATCATTGCCTAATGTTCAAAATATTTATTCGTTTCAATAAGTTAAATCTTTGTATGTTTCACGTTTAAAATCGTGAGCGTAAGGTAAAGATTCAATATCGTCAACGTGAAATCAGTAAGAAACGTGTCCACCGTTTGTACTCAGCGTTGGAGCACGTCGAACTCGGCCGAATTCATGTGCGCAACGCGTCGACTTCAACGGGCGGAGTTCACGCGGTCCCACAGCGTGTTAATCGTAGGAAATCGTACGAATTCGGCAAGCAACGGTAAACAAAGTCCATACGGTACTACTTGAATTCAGAGTGAAACGCCCCTCGGTTAAGTAAAAAGAAATCTGGTCAGGAAGAGAATCAGAATCCTGGAAATAGGGAAGATTCGAGGCTACGGGTCTAAAATAGGAGTCAAACTGATTATCTATTTGAGGTAAACGCAAACTTCCAGGAAAATTGTAGAACGCATTACTTTGTTTATCCCGTTCTGTCGGACGATAAGTGGAAAGTTTTAATTTTACAGGCAAAACCCGGTAATTACCAGTCGGGAGGGCAATTTCTCGGCTTATATACATAGTTAATGCACCTCCAACTACCCCCTTCGGAATTTAGTTTCTTTTATACTTGCTGGCTTTCTATGTACGTATACGTACCAAGATTGCAATATTAGCGGCGTGAGGACCGTCTTTCACAAGAAATGTTTCTTTCCCTGGTAATGGAAACTGACGAGCGAGAAAAGTAATAACGCTTCAAACGAAAATGAAATAGAGTCATATTTATACTCAGCGACATAATGATGAATATATCTATTCTGATCATTGAACTTGACAAAAATTCAAAAATTTATTAGATTCATGGAAACGCAAAAGTAAAATGAGATAAAAATGTTCCTGCAGTAAAAGTGACTTTATTCTTCGTCAATAATAGTAAACAGATATAAAACTTTGACGTATTTTAAATTGAGGTTCAGTAAAGGTTATTCTTCGGTGATAGCCTGTTTTCCGCGATTCGTATTTCTCGCTTTCATAGCCAATAAGAAATTAACGGTTCTCCTACGTGCCACACACAGTTCGAGCCGAATGAATGAATGACTTGAACCGAGTAAAATAACGTTCGGAATTCCACTCTATTATCTGAACTGTTTTATTTTCGAAAGTTAGTTCAATTGTAATCATGGTTATTGTTTGGTTTATCGATCATGGTTGATCAGATAGAGAGTTTATTCTTTATTTTTGAGGGTTTCCATCTTTTGTTTAGTCTTGAAAGAAGGCAGTGCATCTTATCTGAATATAAATTGTTCCATTGTTCAGGGGATATGAAATCTTGAGGTATGCAAGACTAAGGTTTCCTATCCGTTTTCCGAGAAAGTGAGTTTAAATTTTAAAAACCTTATATCGCTATATCGCGATGAAGAAATGCATTATGGTGCTATATATATTCATGTCGCATTGAGTTATATAGCCTGGGAAGAGAAGATGCTGTGCCTTATACGAATCTTAAGACTCGTCTTTACGATTCGTTTATCGCTTCGTTTACGACTACACAGGGTGTAATTTTTACTATTGCTTTTCGTGTTTTAAATTCCAAAGTTCCAACTACCTTGGATCTCATGGCATAGTCTCATTTAGCAACCTTGATTTTTATAGATAAAAGCACAGGAAATTACGTCCACGATTCTTTCTCAGTCTTCATTATTCGCCCTAAAAGTTCTTGAACTGGAATTCAAAAATGTTTTTACAAATGTAGGGTAGCAATTTTATTCACAGTACATTGTACAAAACAGTGGTCTTAAAATTTTTTTTTGAATTTTCATGCAAAACTCCCGGAAATTCGTTCGAATCCATAAGAAAAATAAACGCATTTTTTGTTGTTTTGAAAAAAAAAAAATATTTCGAGGTGGCGCAAGTACCATACGTATTTCCCATGAGAAAGAAAGACGATTTTGTAAATTTTATCAAGAACTATCAATATGTTTTATGTGAATCGAGTTCAAAACTTACCATTTCTCTTCACAATTAGTCACAGAATGAGGATGAAATATTAATTTTCAAATATCACCCTCATAAGTCTGTTTGATAGTATCCCACAACACCCCCATAAGTTCTAAATTTTTCTACTCATTTTCAACGTTTCAGTTGAAGCGAGGTAATAATCAATCAGAGTTAACAAAAAAATTGTTTAAACAATTAACTATCAATTATAACAATATTCTCTTAGAATAATGCTACAAAGTTGCTGTTATTTCAGAAGATTTCAACTTTTTGTCCACTTTTCACTTGAAGTAAGTAATTATTTAATTTGATTTAGCACAAATGATTGTTTAAACAAATTTTGAATGTTTACAGCTACCTTCTTCTAGATTAATACTAAATAGTTGCGGTTGTTCCTGAAATTTTTAACTTTTTATCACTTTTCAATTAGATTAAAGTAATAATTGATTCATGTGAAGAAAACGATTGTTTGAACAATTTATTATTATTGCTAATAATATTTTCTTTGCCTAATGATAGAAACTTTCGCGTTTTTCTGAAATTTTTAACTTTTTGCCCACTTTTCACTTGAAGTGAGTCAATATTTAATTTGTTTTTGCAAAAAAAATTTGTTGTTTATGGCTTTCTCCTTCAAGATGAGTGCTAAAAATTTGCGGTTTTTTCTAAACTCTTAAGCTTTTTGTCCACTTTTCACTTACTGAATTAGAGTAAATTGATGTAATTGTTGGTTGAATTATTTTTTTTTTTCATTTAGAATAAAATTTTTTTTTTCCAAGTATCAACCAATAAATTTTTGATTAAAAATGTATATTTTTCTGTCGGAAATTCAATTCTTTGGTAAGAAATAGAACAACTTTCTTAAAAATTCAATTTTTGCGTTGAAGATTCATAATTTTAGTAGAAAATTCGAAATTCACATTTCACTGAATGAATTCAGCTTTTTTGTTTTAAATAATCTTTTTTGAACATTGGGAAAAGAACAAAATTAATTTACTTAAAACAGAACAATACCATTTAAAATATGATTCTTTCTAATGTTTATTTATTATTTGTTCACAACGAAAAATGTGAAGCAAATTTGAACATTTGAAAAAAACCCGCAACTTTTTAGCACAAATCTAGGAAAAGATAGCCATAAACAATAATAACTTGTTTGAACAATTATTTTTGTTAAATTAAATTGAATAATTACTCACATCAAGTGAAAAGTGGGAAAAAAGTTATAAATATCAGAAAAAACCGCAAGTTTCTATTATTAGGCAAAGAAAATATTATTAGCACTGATGATAAATTGTTCAAACAATTATTTTTGCTGAATAAATTGAATAATTACTTACTTTGAGTGGAAAGTGGACAAAAAGTTGAAAATTTCAGAAAAATCCGCAACTTTGTACCATTATTCTAAGATGACATGGTATAATTAATAACAAATTGTTTAAACAATTATTTTTGTTAACTTTAATCGATTATAAGCTCGCTTCAACCAGAAAATTGGAAATAAGTTGAAAATCCAGAAAAAAGTTTGACTTTCGAACCCTTTTCTAAGAGAAAGTTGCTAAAAACAATATTGAATAGTTGAAACAATTTAAATAAACATCTAATTATCAGTATAAAGTAGTATTTTATTTATTTGAAATAATTTGCGTTGAAAAAACCGCAAAAAAATCATAATTAGCGCCAAAAACTCGAAAAACCCATTGTTTTACTTATGGGGGTTTTTTAGGACCCTATAAAACAGACTCATGGTGGTGATATTTGAAAAGTCATATTTTATTCGCATTCTGTGACTAATTGTGGAAAGAAATGGTGAATTTCGAACTAGATTCACCTAATAGTGAGAATCCCGAATAAAATTTACAAAAACGTCTTCTTTTCTTATGGGAAGTACGTGTTAAACTTCATGGGGCTTGCGCCACCTCCAAATATTACTTTTTTTCAAAATAAAAAAAATTCGTTTTGTTTCTGGATTCGAACCAATTTCCGGGTGTTTTACACAAAAATTCGAAAAAAAAATTTCTAATGCATTTTTGGACCACCCTATTTTACAATGATCTGCGTTTGTTAAGATACTTTGTATATTTTCAACTCATAATAATCGTATTCAAGCCTGGTTCAAGGTTTCAAAACATTAATGTTTTATTCTATTCTGTTTCAGGTAAGAACTCCAAGTCTATCACTGTTGTTGGCATCAAAAAGGTATTTAGTAACATTGTTCATATGTTCAGAAAATGATTAATTATATGTTACTGAGCGAGCCATTAAAAATTGCTTTAACACCTCTATCTCAGTTTGGTTGTGTAAAAGGTGATTTAAGATCCATTATGTGGAGACATTTCAAAGACCTTTGGTTATGTCTTGAAGGAAGTAGTAAACGAAGCATTATTACGCTTCGTTATTGCTGTTTGTGGACATAAGTATCTTCCTGAAATGAGAATAGGGAAAGACATCAGTGAGTTATCCGGATTTGAGATACCGCGTAATGATGCACCTTCCTCCAACATAGTCCGTTGCTGCGAAGGTCTCGCAGGTCTCTTACGTCTATACGATTCGTTTATTGCATCGTTTGCGCTTTGTCCGACACTTAATCTTTACGATTGCCCTTCGTACTTTCCTCAGCAACAACACCTACGCGTATTTTGTTCCCTAGGACATCATTCTCCTGAGTTTCACTCTTCTTCCTGGACCCATTCAACTTTTTCAAGTATATAACATCGCGAAGAAGATGAATATATACTACTTTAGGTTTATTTGCATGCAAAAAATAACTTATGATTATTATTAATCCGGAGTGCTATAGATGAAACTGCAAACTCTTGTCTACTTTCGGCTTTCTATGCAAACACGAAGAAAAAAAATCTGTCCTCGGTATCATGATCTACTATCAAATCCTGTTGTGCTGTTAATACAAATCCTTATGACAATTTCAAGATCAACAGTTCAAACTTTTCTGAAACCATACAATTGAATTGGAATTAACATTGGAAGAAGTGTTTCTGAAAATAGTTTGTGGCTTATGAATTCTAGTTTCGGGATTTATCAGGAATAGCACTCTGCCATCTTAGAGTCGGTGACGCTTGACTTCTTCGAGAAGCCGCGAAGATAAAAGTTGGAGTTGATACATTGGAGTGTGTAGGTTTTCGTGTTGGTGTGTACTTTGCGTCGATGTGGATTGGTGTATGCCTGTGTACAGAATAGAAGGGTGGCGAGTTAAGACGGGGGATGAGTTCAACCCAAATGGGCTGCGAGAAGAAGCTGACCGTACGTTAAAACTCCCTCGGGTCCCCATTCTCCGATTCCCAACCTCTGCTGGTCCTCGCCTCGCGGCCATTACAGTGGCAAAAGTTACACCATTACGTGATAGGGCGGTAAAGACAGACAGAGATAGAAGAAAATGTACAAGAAGAGATCAAAACAAAAAACAGTTTTGTAACAAGTTTGTCACTTTTAAGCCCATTGTTTCATCTCAATGATTGCTTCCTTTAAAATTATTATCTTCACATACTAACTACATGTACGAGAAATACCAAAGGATCTAGCCTAGCATGGTCAAAACTGCCCCTGCGAAATATGAAAAACTAATTACACCATCTCGATATTTGAATTGGAATATTTTTTTATTTCCAAATTCTAGAGTTTCTCAAGCTCTACAAAATGGAATCCTTCTAAAAATTTTGTCGCGAAATTGAAATTTCTGCAGCGCTTTGAAAATGTCAAAGTTTCTGTTCTCAAAAACGCCGATCGACTCCACGCTGGAAAAAAAAAATTATTTTTCAGCACCCCACAAATATGTGTGAATTTTTCCAGATACTTAAAAATGGTGGAACGCACCCAAAAAAATAACAACCGCATTTTTCAATATTTTTGATCATAAACAAGGTTCCAAAATCTCGCTTGCTATATTTTGCCACTTTCAAGCACCTCTTTTGTTATATTGTGCAATTTCAAGGAGGACAATATAGCTTGCACCACCATTGGACATTTTTTCTGGCAGGTACTAGCGTCAAAAGCCGATTAAAATTTGAATTTTTCGGAATTTTGATCGTCTATGAATCTCTACTACTTTAAATAATCTTTTCGTTATAAATTATACTATATTAATAGTATTTCTTACCTGCTAAATGCAAAATCAAATCAAATAGTTGAACGAAAAAATCTGTATATCAATGAAAATATAAATCAAACTTGACTGTTGAAAAAACTGTGAAACTTACTGATCTACTTTGGCAAACTTGTAATAAATTATCAGTTCCTTCAGTTAAAAAAAAGTGGTACCTTCTTATCCATTCACCGCAAAATAAACTCAAAATGGCTGATGAAATTACATAAATATTTGTATATTGATAAATTCACTAATATTCAAGGTGCAAATTATTGGTTTCCCGAAGAATAATTTTAATTATTTATAAACTCAATTTGAAAAATTCAATGGCAGATTTTGAAAACTCACTTGACTTGCGTCATCCAAACTCGTATAAAACAATAAAAGTCACGATTTCGATCGAGCTTTACGAGTTTGGATGACGTTGGTAAACTTCACAAGTTTTTTTTAAATCTGCCACTGCATTTTTCAACTTTAATTTATGAATCATTAGAATCTTTTTTTCGGAAAACCGATTTGCTCCTTGAATATTGGTGAATTTATCATTGTACAAATATTTCTTGTCATTTAATCAGTCATTTTGAGTTTATTTTGCAGTAAATGAATAAAAAGGTACCAGTTTTTTCTCATTGAAGGAACTGATGATCTATTACAAGTTTGCCAAAGTAGATCAGTAAGTTTCACAGTTTTTTTAACAATTGAGTTTGAGTTATATTTACATCAATATACAGATTTTTTTGTCAACTATTTTATTTTATTTTACATTTTGCAGATAAGAAATACTATTAATATAGTATAATTCATAACGAAAAGATAATTTGAAGTATATAGAGATTCACAAACGATCAAAATTCCGAAAAATTCCAATTTTCATCGACTTTTGACGCTATTCACTGTCAGCGTAAATGTTCAATGGTGGTGCCAACTATGTTGGACTTCTTGAAATTGCACAATATAACAAAATAAACATGTTTCAACAACATTGTCTATGATCAAAAATAATAAAAAATGCGGTTGTTATTGTTTTTGGGTACGTTCCACCATTTTTAAATATCTGTAGGAATTCGCACAAATTTGTGGGATGCCAAATAAACAATATTTATTTTTCCTGGCGTTGAGTCTATTGGCGTTTTCGAAGAAAAAATTTAGAAATTTTTGAGGTGCTGTAAAAATTTGAACTTCTCGCCATATTTTTCAAAAGGATTTCACTTTGTAGAGCTTGAAAAACTCTACAATATGAAAGAAAAAGAATTTTCAACTCAAATATTGATCGAGACATCGGCAAAAAACTGAAAATCATATTATACGGTCTGTAGGGACGAAACATGACTCCTAGGTTCTGAAAATTGTTTTTTTAAAATAGTTTTTGACGAGGAACAGGATGGCGTGAGAATGTTGTGGTTTGATTCTTTGGCTTGTTGAAATTACTTCTTATTTGTTGACATTATGCTACGTCGATGAAAAATAAAAAGATTCTGTCTGTTTCACAAGCAATTTGTGTTAAGGGTAGAGTTTGATCGTATTATTAATCAAATTCGATTGATGATACTTTATTATTTGTCAGATATTGATTGTTTTGTTCTGATTGTGCTACTCGATGGGAAAAATGATTTTTCAAACAATTCATTATTCTTTTAAGCTATCGTCTTCTACATTAAAACCATAGATAGTTGTGGTTCTTTCAAGAAATTTTCAACTTCTCATCACCTTCCAATTCGACTCGAGTAATTATTGATTCAGCTTAAAGGAAAAAATTGTTGAATTATTCATCTGAAAAAATTTGGGAACATTTAGGACATTAATAGGTATACTTCAACCAAGTTTGTTTAATATAACATTATTTTTGCGGAAATGAAAAAGACAAAACGAAAAAATTGAAAACACGGTTTCTCGCATTTTTATCGGACATTTTGAGGTTACGTGTAAAAGTCATAGGTACAAAAGTTGTAAATTTTTTTATAATCTATATGATTCCTATTAAACACTTTTCTCTCTAAAGTCTACTTTTT